>APFE030541982.1:91959-111322 GCA_000404065.3 Pinus taeda | reverse complement strand
CTTAGAAAATTCAACACATTATGATGGCGTGGTTGCATATCACAGGATAGCTGAAGGCATTAGCTAAGAAGAGCATTTGTAGCAAAATCAGTTGTCCCTAGTGATAGAAGATGATCCTTGTAGAAGCGATAGAGGAAGGGTTGACGAAGAGGGACTTCATCATCAGTCTGGGCCAGAGAGAGGTTAGCGGAGCACTTAGGAGGGTAGAGAGAGGCTCACGAAGAGAAACGTAGAGACTAGGAGGATTGACGCAGTGGATGTGGGAGTTGGTTTTTCTAGTGTCGGGATTGTGCAAAGCCTAGAGGCTCAATCCTTCAGTTTCTGGGGTGTAGGAAGCTATGGGCAGTTTACGAGAGCAAAGCTGGTGGGGTACAATGGTCAGAACAATACCTAATAGGATAAAACCAAGGTAGAGGGAGTTGCTGCTGAAGTAGATTTCTAGCCAAGGAATTCGGATCAGTGTTGTAGTTGCACAGACAATCAGAGAGGGGAAACTTGACAATTGGTAGAAAGATTTCCAAAGGGGAAATAGGGACTCACAGGGAGTCTAATAGAGAAATTCTAGTAGGGAAGTAGAGAGACTCAATAGGAGTTGAAAAGAGAACTTCTAGAGCGATGTAGAGAGAATCGGAGGAGCCAATAGAAGAGTAGAGAGATGGTCGTGAATGGACTAAAGATCAAAACATGTTGGACGAGGCATCCAACTTTGTGGTTTGAAAGGCCGGGATCTTGTCCATTCTAGATAGACATCGCATTAAGGGCTTCGCCTTGAGAGTAATATTTGTCCCAGCTGACCCGGTAGCTAATGAGAGGTATGAGGAGGCAATGGCCAAGGAAAAATGCATCATCCTTGATGGGGTCAAGGATCATGTGGCCCAACATATTGCTGAGAAGGAGATGGCAAAGGAAATGTGGGATACCTTGAAGACGTTGTACCAACATACCTTCATGCAGAGGAAGATGCTACTTGAGAATTGACTATGGTCATAACAGATGTAGAAAGGAGAGCAGATAGATATCTTCCTTGGTTGGCTGAAGGAGATCCATGACCAATTGACTTCCATAGGGGCCATGCCAGATCAGGAGTTAATGGTGAGGACCACACTAAACGCAGCCTCCAAGGAGTGGGAGAGATTTGTCCAGAGCATACTAGGGAGGGAAAATCTTCTAGATTTGGAAGAATTGTGGGAAGATCTTTACCAAGAAGAGATCAGATCACTGAGAAAGACGAGAAGTAGTAGCAAAGGAGTCTAAATCAAGAAGGAAGAGGAAGAGGATGTAGATCTAGCAACTACGGGAAAGCAAGAGAAGAGAAAGAATAAGGGCCTCCCCAAGGTCAAATGCTAGCGAAAGCAGAGAAATAAGTTGAGAAGGATGACGATTGTGCCATGAGTTCTCATGTGCCACTAGAGAAGAGGTGGGGAGACATCAAGCTGTAGTCAAGAGAACTACAGGCGATGAGGGGTAGGATCCTTGAGGTACCCAACCTCTTGGATTATACCTTGCTACAGGAGCCCCGAAGAGTAATAGAAAGACTGGCGGATGTAGGTAGAGACGGATGCAGATGAAGCGGAAAAGAGTGCTACAGTGCACGAGTCCCTGGTCAATGCGAGGCTAGCAGGTTGCAACAGTACAAGAGGCATGGAGAGTGTTGCAGCAGTGCAGGATGACACAGAGAGGGTTTCAATGGTGCAAGATGTAGTGAGTTATTGCAGCAACATAGAGGTCAGTAGAGGGAACACTTGTTAGCTACAGAGGGAGCTTTATTATTAGGAGTGTTTCTAGCCTAACACGGATGTCAAAATTTGGTTGGATCAATTACTTAATTCTTAGTAACCAAGTTGCAATGCAGTAGCGGTTAGCAGTAGCACGATGCAACATGATGAGAGGGGGTTACAGTGCATATGTAGTGTTTGGAGAAAGGACCAACAGCAACACAAATGCAGAGGGAGTTGTTGTACAAATGTAACAATGGAAGTGGTAGGGACATGGGTAGTAGTATGGGATGCAGCATTGCAGAGGATGTTGGGCATGGAGGCGTAGCATCAACACAAGTATCGGTACCGAATAATTAGTGTGATGCTCTGTGAGGAGTATTACTATATCACAGTCCTCTCTAAGAGGGAGTGTTGATTTGGTGTAGCATCGGATGTGATGTAGCCATGAAAATTGGTGGAGATACTAAAGCACATGAGATCTCTAAGACCCAGAAATGGTTTGGATAGATTGTACCCAGTTTGGGAGATATTAAAATAATTAATATTTTTAATGGAGTCCCTAAGTCTAAACTTAGGAAAAATTAAATATTAATGGGTATTAATATAAAATTGGGTTAGAAGGTTCCAAAATTCATGGATCAAGCCAAATCTAATCTTAGCCGTTGATTAGAGATTTAATCTCGGCCGTTGAAGGACCGACAGGAAAAGTATAAGAGGCTTGAGGGTCAGTTGGAGAACACATCAAAGTGATCAGTCTTTCATTTTGCTAGAGCGAGGTTGCTAATTAAAGTTGAATCAGTGATCAGCAGTGAGTACACGAGGCAGAGAGGCAGAGATAGTACTGAGAGACCAGTGCAAAAGCAGAGAGAGCGAGCGTAGCAGCCAGTCCTAGCTATGCAGAGCACAACAGAGACAGCGTCGAGGCCAGAGGGACTGCGTCATCCACGCAAAGGCTGCTGGAGTGACGCAGGGGATCCCAGAGGCTACGTAGTGCCTCAGAGTGCTAATGCAGAGGGTCCTGGGGCTAACATAGGTTAGCAGGAGGTTGACGTAGAGGCCAGAAGGGCCAGCATTGAGCTTCAGAGTTGCTGGAGAGGGTTTCGTGGGATAGGTTTTCTGAAAACCTGTTTCCGAATATAGAGGTATTTCTTCCGTGTATTTCTCTCTATTGGGTGAGCCGGTTAGGCACCCTGTTGTACTCAGAAGGACTGCATAATAATATAACCCTCAGAATAGCTGCACCGGTTTTCCCGCATTGGGTTTTTTCGGGGACATTTGTCCAAAAATAACGGTGTCACTTGTGTGCTTGTTTTATTTCAGTTGATGATCTATAGATGTGACTGTGTTGTGTTTATTTTGGTATTTAAATGTTTTAAATAACTTGTTCAGAATTTACAAGCAGAAGAAATAAACCAGCAGAATACAGATTAATTTTCTAACAGATAGACTTAGAAAATTCAACAGTTGGAGCAGTATTGTCAGAGGAGGGGCATCCCATATCTTTCGAGAGTCGAAAGCTCCTGCCACATGAGTTGTCATATTCCATATATGACAAGGAGATGTTGGCCATTATGCATGCATTGGCCAAGTTCCATCAGTACTTGGTGGGCAACCGGTTCCGAGTGAAGACTGATCACAACAGTCTTCGACATTTCATGGGGCAGCAGGGCCTCAACGGCATGCAACAGAGATGGGTCAGCAAGGTGCAGGCCTATGATTTTGACATCGAGTATGTGCGAGGGAAGCACAATGTGGTGGCCGATGCTCGATCTAGGAGACCAGCTGGGTTATCTCTCATGAGCATCTGCCAGGACTGGAGGGCTCAGTTGTTGGTGGAGTACTCCAAGGATAGGAGGGCATGCAAGGTATTGGAGGGGACACATGCAAATGAGCATTATCGTGTGATGGATGAGGTCATCTATTACAAGGGGTGCATTTACTTAGTGCCCAACTCGCAGTTGAGGGAGAGGATACTCCAGGCGACTCATGATTCACCACTGTCTGAACACCAGGGGTTCTAGAAGATTTATATGGCTATTCGGGAGAGGTTCACGTAGAAGGGCCTCAAGGAGGATGTGCTGCAGCATGTACGGGAGTGTGAGGCCTCCCAGTGGAACAAGGGGGAGCTGACTCACTCGATAGGACTACTACAACCACTTCCCATTCCGGAGGGGAAATGAGAAAGTATTTCGATGGATTTCATCACTGGGCTCCCCACAGTACAGGGGAAGGATTGCATATACGTAGTGGTCGACAGGTTGACCAAATTTTCCCACTTCTTTGCCATCCCCACTAGGTACAAACTGCACAGGTGGTCGAGTTGTTCTTCTGGGAGATTTCAAGCTGCATGGGCTCCCCAAGAACATAGTGAGTGACAGAGATAGCAGGTTCATGGGTGGCTTTTGGCAGGAGCTCTTCAGGTTGGTTGAGACGGAGCTCACTCCTACCACTAGTTATCACCCTCAGACAGATGGCCAGACGGAGAGAGTCAACTAGTGGTTGGAAGGGTACCTGAGGAACTATGTGATAGGTTAGCAGAGGATGTGGATTCGGTGGTTGCACCTGGGTGAGTACTGCTACAACACCACGCACCACATGTTTATTGGTATGACTCCTTTTTGTGCCCTTTATGGATATGATGCACTGACTTTTGCTGATATTATTTTTGGAGACAGCCGGGCCCCAAAGGCCAAAGATTGGGTCCAAGAGAGCCAAGATATCCTCAAGGCTCTTAAGGATAATTTAGTGACAACCCAAAATCAACAAAAACTTTATGCAGACTGGCACAGGACAGAGAGGCACTTTGAGGAGGGGGACTTAATATACCTCTGGCTACAGCCTTACAGGTAGTCTACATTGAAACATAAGGGGGCCGAGAAGCTACAACTATGCTTCTATGGGCCCTACCGGGTGACTAGGCGAGTTGGGGAGGTGGCTTATGAGTTGGAGCTGCCTCCAGGGAGTAGAATCCATAACATGTTTGATGTCTCATGCCTGAAGAAGGTGTTGGGACAACAGGTGACAGCAACAGCTGATCTACCCTCGCTGGATGATGAGGGCCACTTGGTGTTAGAACCATAGGCCATTTTGGAGGGCAGGGAGAGGAGACTGAGGAGCAGGACCATCAGGTAGTTCTTGGTACGCTGGAAGAACTTGCCGGATGAGGATGCCCCCTGGGGAGGTTAGCACATACTGGAGCACCTAGCTTTGAGGTTGCTTGAGGGCAAACAACATTTGGGAGGGGAGGACTGTCATGTCCCTTCCCAAATACATTAGTCACAGGGTGCAGCTATACATTTTTGGCACCATTTTTGGCT
Organism: Pinus taeda; assembly: GCA_000404065.3. Classification (NCBI taxonomy): domain Eukaryota; kingdom Viridiplantae; phylum Streptophyta; class Pinopsida; order Pinales; family Pinaceae; genus Pinus; species Pinus taeda. The sequence goes on along the minus strand of APFE030541982.1, from coordinate 106,287 downwards.
TAGGAGGAGGACACCACACTTAGACTTAGAAACTATAGGGGAATTCGACTTTATTTTGCAACTAATGGAATGTGGGGGTCACCCACATGAGAAATTCGAACTTGGTCATTCGATGAGCTTGGAGGGAATCAAATGGGTGGATGGAGGAGCCCACTTGAGGCTAAGGGGACCCAAGGTGATAAAAGGAGGATCAACTCTCATTTTCGACGATCTTGAACATTTGTAAACAATCACACTTTGTACGCTCTGCTGCTTAGCGAGTCTACCCGCTGTTAGCCATGAATCTCTCATGCGAGAGATTCAACCTCTTCTTTGGGGGACCATCCGTGCCCACCCTAGGGAGGCTATTCCACAGGAGTTTCAGGGAGTTCAGCACAGTCACACACTTCAGCCATTAATGCATAAAAGAGAACTACATATTTCCTGGGCAGCTAGAAACACGCTGGAAGAGTTAGAAACTAGCAAGGAGGTTCATTGCTTGTTGGGAGTTTCGGGTGCTGAGGAGGCGGTTTGTTGAGGACATTTTCATTGGGATTTGCAGCCAGCTAGACTAGGGCATCAATTGTACGAATTTTTGGGCAGAGGGATTGAGCAGAGGCCTATAACAACAATTTCATGGGGCTTGGGAGAGCTATTAATCTTGGCCAAGAGCCATCCGGAGAGAAAAGAGTTGGATAGCACAGATAAAACCAACATTTCAGAAGTGTTTACAGAGGGATTTGTAGGCTGTTTCCTACAAGTCGAACTTGGCAGCAGGAGCTAGGGAGAGGCTCCATGGAGGCCGAAAATCCAAATTCAAAACTAGCAAAATTCCCTTCTGGGTTTTCCCAGGTTTTGTCCAAGGAGTCCGGGGCTGAAAGAATATAATTTGCTGGGTAGTTTTTGGGCACATTCCAGCAGGTTGAAGTTCAGCAGGGAAATAGTTTACTAGGGCAGCGTAGAGCAGAGTGGTGCAGCTGCTGGGCAACCTTCAACTTAGCTATTTTCCCACCTAGGGTTGGTCTTACTTGTTCATTAGGACAAGCCCAGGTGCACCATTCCATTTCATATTGTATCTAGCCCTCGGATTTTTAATAATATGGCTTAGCAATTCCTGATTGGCAGCGTTTTCATGGATGTCTAATGTGTGTTTTTATTTTTATATGTTGTTGCACAATTTATTTGCTTAGTATCACTCACATTCCTACTTAGGAACATTATAGAGGGTCTGACAGGATAGTTTTGCAGTAGGTTGGTAGACTGGAGGAGCGTGGAGTTTTTAGCCAGATGAGGGTGGATCTTTTTGAGATGGTGGTGCATCCATCTTTGGGTTGTTGATGCGGTACAGGAACTTGCACAGGAAGCTGGTAGAGTTGTAGTTCTTTCAGGGAGCATCCCTCTCCAGGAGTACATAGACAGGGCTTGTAGCACATCTTGCCCACTTTTGCCTATTATAGAGCAAGGGGCAGGTTTCCTTAGACATATTGTGTTGATTGATCAAATAGAGCATCCTGAGTTGAGCAGGGACTCATATTAGCCTAGTCGACTTGTTTCTTACACAGGTGCCTATGCATTGGATTTCCAAGAGATCATAAGCTGGTCCCCTATTGGTGGAGTATTATTTTTAGTGAGGAGCATTGCACTGCAGGAGCCCTTGGATGTGAGGGATACTACATGCTCTAGTTGGCAGTAGGATGTAGGTTGGCCACTCATCAGTATTTCAGCACAGCATTAGCATGGTGAGATTGATCTTGGTCTATGCCAAGGGTTGTATTGGAAAGAGGTGATGAGTTGGTACGCAGTGCATGGAGCACCACTCATCGTTGGAGTTATAACACAACAGAAGCCATGGAGCATTGGTAATCTGGTACTTGTTCTAGGTGGCATGGGGATCTAGGAGGATTGGTTGATGACAGGTTCAGTCAAAGATTGGTTTGGGATCCATGCATTGAGGGGTCCATTCATGGTGGGTTGACACAGAGGAATACCATCACCCAGTGGTTTGTATGGGATCTGGGCATTGGGTCTTAGTTACATTGGGCCACCAGACTGGTCCACAGGTTCGGATTGCTTGAGGGCAAGCAATCTTGGGGTGGGAGGATTTGTAATGTTCCTTTTTCTGATATTCTTTAAGGCATGGATAAGATGGACTTTCAGAGTTAGGCGCAGACAAGGCACAGGTGCAGGTTGGTATCCTCAGTGGGCCCTAGGGCTTTTGAAGGGGTTTTGAGGAGTTGTTTGAGGTCCGATGGCATTTGCTTGGTATATTCCATCATCTGCATAGTTTGTCTTTCGTTTCATTGCATTCTGACAACTTAAAAAAACAGAGTTATTAATGGGCCCGACTCAATTAATTACGCTTAAGGTGGCATTTCGGGAGGAATACTTGGCAGAACACCTTAGTGCAATAGCTCGTTCAAACTAGAACGAGAATATCTACACGACGAGATGGTTAGAAGTAATTTTCAGTGACTCGAGGAGGCATGGTGGCCAATTTACCTTTTTCCCACATTAAAAAAATATTTTAATTGAAATAAAAGAGGGAAAAGTGCTCTATGACTAAAATAATAATAAAATAGGATGTTCTAGAGAGGTCCATCAGATTTATAAAAGAGGAGGAGGCCATTAGGGGACATCTTGGATTTTATATTTCTTCTTGTATGAGAGGTTGGGAACCCGATTCTCTATTTCTTTATTGTTGATTTCTGGTAGCATAGGATGTGCTCTAAGTCTCAAAATTTGTTGGGATGCTTAGACACATGCATTCTCCAATATGCAGAAATCGTTTTGGGAAATTCCACCTAGAGATAGTTTTATTAAAATAATTAATTATTTTTAATGGGACCCAAAGTCTAAACTTAGGAAATTAAAATAATTAATGGGTATTAATCTAAACTGTGGGTATAACTTCTAGAAGAAGACAATAATTAAGCCAAAATGATCTAATCCATTGATTAGAAGTTAATCTGGGCCATTGGTGTGAAAATTCCTTAAACCCAAGAATTCTTATTACAGCACTGATGATATTTCTTCTACTTGTTAGATTTACATGAACAATTTATTTGAAGTTTCCTACGGCAAACATCGAAATACATACACTGCAGCCTACACCAATTAAATTATATGTCGAAACAAGAATAGAACAATAGAGGGAGATAAACACAAGTGAGTTATTTTTGGACAAATGTCCCCGAAAAAACCCAATGCGGGAAAACCAGTGCAACATATCTGAGGGTTTTTATTATTATGCGGTAGTTTTTTTAATACAACTCTCGATGCCCTCTTGGCAATCCAGTTACATAGAAATACAACTGGCGAAGAAATTTGTGAGATTACCTGACTATACCCGGCAAGTCCCGGCTGATTCGGCAACTGAACCAACGTGTCCCCAGTTATTTCTACGCTGCCCTTGCATCGGCTCTGCATCAGCCTCTAAGGCTCTACATCAGCTCTGCGTTGGGTCAATTTTCTCTCCAAGAGATTTGATGTCAACCCTCTTGGCTCAAACGTCACACCCCAGCAAATTTTCGGACTTCTGTTGAGAGGACTGCGCTACCTCTGCGTGAGCCCTTTTCGCTTAGCATCAACCTCTCCTGGGTACTGCATTGCCTCCTTTTGGTGTCTCTCTGCCTCTTTGCTGCGCATCCTGGCTCAGGAGAATACTCTCCAACCAAACTATCTCTGCCCCTCACTGCAAAAGCTCACTATCAAAATTCTCCCGACCGCTGCTCTGCTTCAGAAAATCGAACTTCTGAACTTTCTTTGTGTGTCTTTCCAAGTGACACTCAAGCCTCCTTAAATAATCTCCTTGTTGACATTCAATGGCCTGGATTAAAAACTAATCAATGGCTAAGATCATTTTTGCTTGATACTCGTCTTCTTCTATAAGTTACACCCATTGTTAGATTAATACCCATTAATTATTTTATTTTCCTAAGTTTAGACTTAGTGTTCCTTTAAAAGTAGTTAATTATTTTAATAAAATTGTTTCTGGATGAAATTTCCCAAAACACTTTCTGGGTTCTTTGGAATACATGTGCCCAAGCCTCCCTGCAAGTTTTGAGACTTAGAGCACATACGATGCTACTAGAAAACAACACTCCCTCTTAGCGAGGAATGTGCTCTAGCAATGCAACTAGCTGAAGAATCACTCTGTTCTGTAACATCGCCCTCTACGTTGTTGATGTTTGACATGCTGTCCACCAACCACTGCGCAAATGCTGCATCTGCACTATTGCTGACCCTGCCACTGTCAACACTGCATCCATACTACAACTCCCTCTAAAATTTTGCATTCGTGCTACTATTGGCACTGCCACTGCCAACTGCCCCTTCACTGCAAACTGATGCTGCTACTGCATCAACAACGGAAAAACATCCCAAATTACTGAATTAACTGTGTTTAGTATGATACCATGTGAATGATTGAACCTGGTTGCTGCTAGTCTCTGTGCTGACCCTCTGAATCTTTTGCGCTGTTGTTGACCTCTACTTTGTGCATCAGCACTGCTGCCAACTCTGTTTGTGCTGCTCAGTCTCTGGCACTCCTAGCCACTGCAATTGTCTCTCCGACACTCCTCGACACCATCTGAAACTAGTCCATCCTGCTACTTCTGATCTGGGCTCCCGTAGCAAGGAATTGATCTGAGAGGTGGCTTCCTCGAGGATCCTTCCCATTTGTAGCTCTTTCGAACTACAACTCCAAATTAGCCCATCTCCCTCCTAGAGGTATCTCAGCTGTCATGGCGAACTCCTTGATCTTCACAGGTGCAGCGTTCGGATTATGCTTCTCATCTTTTTCCTTGTTCTTTAGAGGACACTGTGTTGTGTAGTGACCCATCTCACCACACCTTAAGCACTTTATCTTCGAGACATCCTTCCGCCTCCGCTGCTCCTGCTGGCCCTTCGATGCAAGGGTTGCATTCTCATCCTCCTCCTTGGGCTTCTGCCCACTGCTGCTGCTTCCGTCAAACTTACACTTGACCAAGTGTTGGAATTTCTAAGTCTAACTGTTAGAAATCCTTCTTGTACTTTCTGATTTATTTCTTCCTACTTGTTCTGTTAATTAAAAAGTTATTTACCATGTAAATACTGAAAATAAATACAAGTACAGTCTCAACACATACAGACCATCAACTGAAGGAAAAAACAAGCACACAAGTGACACTGTTATTTTTGGACTAATGTCCCCGGAAAAACCCAATGCGGGAAACCGGTGCAATTATCTGAGGGTTTTATTATGAGGTCGGTGCCAAAAATGGCTCACCCAATAGAGAATGCCCTCGACAGTAGTACCTCTCAGTTGGAGACAGATATTAGCCCCAATCTGCCCCACGAAATCTCCTAGTGTCAACCTCTAGGGTCTGTGTCAGCCTCTCTGGCCCAGCATCAGCCTCTCTGGCCCAACGTTAGCCTCTCGGGGCTCTGCGTCAGCCTCTTGGGGCTCTGCGTCAGCCTCTTGGGGCTCTGCGTCAACCTCTGGAGCCTTTGCGTCTCCCACACTGGCCCTCCTCAGGCTCTGCACAGCTCCTGGCTGCCTCTGCGTGGCCTTTGGCTGCTTCTGTGTGGCCTCTAGCTGGCTCTGCGTCAACCCTCTTCCTGCTTCTGCGATAATGCTCCCGGTACTATCTTTGCCTCTCTGCTACTGCATTCACTGCCCCTCAGCTGCAACTTTGATCACTCCTTCAATTTCCTCAGCAAGCACTACCCCAGAAAATCGAATTCTTGATCAACTCGGTGTATTCTCCAAGTGGCCCTCAAGCCTCCTCTTATAATTTTCTCGTTGACAATACAATGGTTGAGATTAAGTCCCTAATCAATGACTAAGATTATATCTGGCTTGATCCATGACTTTTGGACCATTCTAACTCAGTTTTATATTAATTCACATTAATATTTTATTTTCCCTAAGTTTAGACTTAGGGACTTCATTAAAAATATTAATTATTCTAATATCTCTCAAACTGGTTAGATTCTGCCCAAACCATTTCTGGGTATTGGAGATCTCATGTGCTTTAGTCTCTCCACCAATTTTCGTGGCTATAGCACATTCGATGCTACCCCAAATCAACACTCCCTCTTACCGAGGACTGTGCTCTAGTAATACTCCTCACTAAGCATCACCCTGATCATTTGGCATAGGTCCCTGTGTTGATGCTAGGCCTGCTTCCCAACATCCTCTGCACTGCTGCATCATGTACTCCTACCCATGGCCCTGCCACTGCCACTGCTGCATTTGTACGACAACTCCCTCTGCATTCATGCTGCGGCCCATGGCCCTACCACTACCACTGCTGCATCTGCACTGCAACCCCTCTCATCATGTTGCATCGTGCTGCCCATAGCACTGCCACTACTAACTGCTACACGGCAACTCAGTTACTGAAAAGTAAGTAACTGATCTCCCAACTCTGACATCTCCGTCAGGCTAGAAACGCTCCAGATGTTGAAGCTCCCTCTGTCACTGACAAGTGCTCCCTCTCTGACCTCTGCGTTGTTGCAACAACTCTGTGCATCTCGCATTGCTGCCTCACGCTGTCCTGGGACTCCTGCATTGTAGCTCCCTTTGTCGCTCCATTCACATCCGTCTCTACCGACATCCGCTAGTCCTGCTACTCCTCTTCGGGGCTCTTGTATCAAGGTATAATCCAAGAGGCTGGGTACCTCGAGGATCCTGCCCCTCATCGCTTGTAGTCCTCCTAACTACAGCTCGATGTCTCCCCACTTCCTCTCAAGTGTCAAATGAGCACTCATGGCACAATCATCATTTGTCTCCACTTCTTTCTCCGCCTTTGCTGGCGCAACCTTGGTCTCAGAATCCTCTCCCTTGCTCTTGTTCCTCGGACACTGGCTCGCATAGTGACCCAGTTCCCCACAGTGGAAGCATTTGACCTTGGAGAGGTCCTTCTTCTTCCATTTCTCCTGCTTTCCCTCAAATGCTAGGGTAGCATCCTCCTCTTCCTCCTCCTTGATTCTGACCCCCTTGCCACTACTTCCCGCCTTGGTTAGCCTTCTGATCTCTTCTTGACGAAGAGCCGCCCATAGTTCCTCCTAGTCTGGAAGGGTCGACCTGCCCAGCATGCTATGGAGAAATACCTCCCAATCCTCTAAGACTGCATTCAATGCGGTCCTGACCAACATCTCCTCATCCGGCGTGGCCCCTATGGAAGTTAGCTATTCCCAGATCTCCTTCAATCGACCGAGGAAGGTGTGTATTTGTTCTCCCTTCTGCATCTAGTATGACCGCAGTTGATTTTCTAGTAGCATCTTCCTCTGCCTGGAAGTATGCTGATACAATGTTGTCAGGGCCTCCCACATCACACTTGCCGTGTCCTTTTTTGCAATATGTGGTACTACATGGTCCTTGACCCTATCAAGGATGATGCTCTTGGCTTTCGCCATTGCCTCGTACTTTTCGTTCTCAACCAAGTCAACTGTGATCACTATCGTGTTCAAGGCGAAGTGTTTGAGATGATTCCTGTCTAGAACGGACAAGATCCTGGCCTTCCAGACTATGAAGTTTGAGGCTCCGTCCAATCTGTCCTGATCTCTTACCCCATTTACTGCCATTTCGCTGCTTCGCTTTCGACTCTTCTGAGTCTCTCTACTTCCCTCCAGGAAGTTCTCAGTGTGACTCCCTCTGAGCCTCGATTTCCCTCCTAGAAACCCCTATGCCAATGTCGAGATGCCCCCACTCCGATCGTTAGTGCAACTGCCCCATTGATCTGGATTTCTTGGCTAGAAATCCTCAGCAGCAACTCCCTCCTCCATGGTCTTGCCCTATTAGGTACTGTGCTGATCACAGTACCCCACCAACTTCACTCCGCAACTTACCCACAGCCTCCTATGCCCTAGCAAACTAAAGGTTAGAGCCTCTTTGCTCTGCACAATCCTGGCACCAACAAAATCTGCACCTCCTGACCACAGGCGTCAATCCTTTCTCACTGAGAAAGATGACCGGGCACTGCGTAGGTTAGGTCTGCTCCTCTCTGCCACTGTTGCTCTGCTCGGCTGATGCCGTCAGTTATCCTGTGATCCGCAACCACACTCCGATACCATGTTGGAATTTCTAAGTCTAACTATTAGAAATCCTTCCTGTACTTTTCGATTTATTGCTTCCTATTTGTTCTGTTAATTAACAAGTTATTTACCATGTAAATACTGAAAATAAATACAAGTACAGTCTCAACACATACAGACCTTCAACTAAGGGAAAAACAAGCTGGCACCATTATTTTTGGACTAATGTCCCTGGAAAAACACAATGTGGGAAAACCAGTGGAGCGATCTGAGGGTTTTATTATTAAGCAGTTTCAAAATACAATCTGGGTACCAAAAATGGCTCACCCAACAGAAAATGCCCTCGGTAGTAGTACCTCTCAGGCGGAGACAAATATCAGCCCCAATCTGCCCCACGAAATCTCCCAGCGTCAGCCTCTCGGGTCTGCGTCAGCCTCTCTAGCCTAGCGTCTGCCTTGTGTCAACCTCTCTGGCATAGTGTCTGCCTTGCGTTAGCCCCTCTAGCCCAACGTCAGCTTCTCGAGGCTCTAAGTCATCCTCTGGAGCCTCTGCGTCTCGCACGCTAGCCCTCCTCAGGCTCTACGTAGCTCCGGGCTGCCTCTGTGTGGCCTCTGGCAGCTTTTGTGTGGCCTCTAGCTAGCTCTGCGTCAACCCTCTCTCGGCTTCTGCGCTCATGCTCCTGGTACTATCTCTACCTCTCTGCTACTGCATTCACTGCCCCTCAGCTGCAACTTTGATCACTCCTTCGATTTCCTCAGCAAGCCCTGCCCCAAAAAATCGAATTCTTGATCAACTCAGTGTATTCTCCAAGTGACCCTCAAGCCTCCTCTTATACTTTTGTTGTTGACAATTCAACGGCCGAGATTAAGTTCCTAATCAACGGCTAAGATTAGATCTAGCTTGATCCATGACTTTTGGACCATTCTAACTCAGTTTTATATTAATTCACATTAATATTCTATTTTCCCTATGTTTAGACTTAGGGACTTCATTAAAAATATTAATTATTCTAATATCTCCCAAACTGGTTAGATTCTGCCCAAACCATTCCTGGGTATTGGGATCTCATGTGCATTAGCCTCTCCACCAATTTTTGTGGCTAGATCACATCCGATGCTACCCCAAATCAACACCAAGTCTCTTGTCTTGCTTGAGAGTTGCCCACATCTCATCCCAATTTGGCAAAGATGCTCTGCCCAGGATACTCTAGAAAAAGAATTGCCATTCATCTGAGACAAAATTGAGGGCCATTCTAACCAATTTGGAAGCGTGAGGTGTGGACCCCACAACCTATAACTCATCTCAGGTCTCCTGAAGCTTCGTGAGGAATGGATCCACACGCTCCCCCTTCTGCATCTGAGTAGATCTCAGCTTCTGCTCTATGTACATCTTCCATTGCTCAAAAGATCCTTGATACAACTTAGACAACGCATCCCACATCTCCTTAGCAGTTCCTCTACTAGCGATGTGACAGACTACATGATCCTTCACTTCGTTGAGGATAATTCTCTTTGCCTTCGCCATTTCTACCTTGTACTTCTTCAATGGATCTGCATTTGTAGGCACTGCCACCACGCTGTCGACATATGTCTTGAGGGCATGCTCATCTAGAAGGAATGACACCCTTGCCTTCCAAATGACATAGTTGGATGCTTCGTCCAATCTATCTTGATCCCTCAAGCCACTGGTTGCCATCTTTGCTATGAAAATATGTCGAACTGCTCCTCTTTGCTTCTTACTGTCGCTGCTCAGCCAATAAGAGAACAAACTTCTCGGCGGAAAGTCTACTGAGGAAAATTTCCCTCACTCAGCTTCTCTTCTCTTCTAACATCTTTCTGCCCAGCAAAACGGCCTGCAGAAAAACTGCATCCCAACATCTCTTCCTCACGCTGAGGCTTCAGCACTGCTCTTTCTGCCATGACAAGTTTTCGATTTGGAAGCCCTTCTCTTTGTCGACTGACTCAGAAAGAGACTGCCTTGAAATTCAGCCCTCCGGCTAAGACTGCGGAAACCCTCTAGGGTTTCGAGCTGCTACCTCCTGTAGCTATTCGACCTCCTTCTCTGCTCAACGTTGGGTTCTCTGGCATTGTTCTTCTTGCTTCACCTACACTAGCTCTGATACCATGTGAAAATTCCTTAAACCATGGAATTCCTACTTCAGCGCTGATGATATTTCTTCTACTTGTTAGATTTACATGAACAAGTTATTTGCAGTTTCCTACGGCAAACATCGAAATACATACACTGCAGCCTACACCAATTACATTATATGCTGAAACAAGAACAGAACAATAGAGAGAGATACACACAAGTGACGGTTATTTTTGGACAAATGTCCCCGGAAAAACTTAATGTGGGAAAACCAGTGTAGCAGATATGAGGGATTTTATTATTATGCAATAGTTTTCTGAATACAACTCTGGAGCAATCCAGTTATAGAGAAATACAATTGGCAGGAGAAATTTGTGAGATTACCTCACTCTATCTGGCAAGTTTCGGCTGATCCGGCAGCTGAACCAACGTGTCCTCAGCTATTTCTGTGTTGCCCTTGTTTGGGTCCCTTCTCTCCTGAAGCTTTGACGTCAACCTCCCGGCTCAGACGTCAAACCCCAACAAATTTGTGGACTTCTGTTAGGAGGACTGCGCTACCTCTGTGTGAGCCCTTCTGGCTCAGTGTCAACCCCTCTTGGGTATTGTGCTGCCTCCTTCTAGTGTCTCTCTGCCTCTCTGCTGCGTATCCTGGCTTAGGAGAATACTCTCCAACCAAACTATCCTTGCCCTTCATTGCAAAAGCTCACTATCGAAATTCTCTCGGCAGCTGCTCTGCTTCAGAAAATCGAACTTTTGAACTCTCTATGTGTGTCTTTCCAAGTGACTCTCAAGCCTCCTTAAATAATCTCCTCGTTGACATTCAATGACCTAAATTAGAAGCTATTCAATGGCTAAGATCATTTATGCTTGATCCTCGTCTTCTTCTAGAAGTTACACCCATAATTAGATTAATACCCATTAATTATTTTATTTTCCTAAGTTTAGACTTAGGGTCCCTTTAAAAATAATTAATTATTTTAATAAAACTGTTTCTGGGTGGAATTTCCCAAAACACTTTTTCGCTTCTTTGGAATACATGTGCTCAAGCCTCCTTGTAAAATTTGAGACTTAGAGCATATCTGATGCTACCAGAAATCAACAGTTGGTTGTCCAACATAAAGATATAAGAAGAGGCTTGAGGGGCACTTGGAGAATACATAGAGAGAAGATCAGAAGTTCAATTTTCTGAAGTAGAGCACCTGTCGAGATAATACATAGAGAAGGAAGTTCGATAGTGACCTTTTGCAGATAGGGGCAGGGATAGTATCTGGTGAGGAATAGTTTTTAGGGCCGGAGAGTACAAGGCAGAGAGGGAAAAACAACGTCCAAGAGGTTGACGCTGGGCCATGCAAAGATGATGCAGAGCCTGAAGGGAGATCGAATTCCTGTTGAGGAAATCGAGTTTCAGAAGATGGGAGCCGGGGTGTGAGATCGGGAGGTTGAGAGTTGAAGTTTCTAGCCAACAGAGGGTCAGAAGGAAAAGCATGCGGTCTCTAGCAGAGGTGACGCAGAGACTTTGTGGGGTTGACGCAGTTCTGCGTAGAGGCTGACGTAGAAGGGATGCTGAGGCTCACTTCCAGCAAATCAGAGCCAAATCTTCTAGTGACAGGGTGAGATCATCTCACTATTTTGTTTTGTCCAGTTTCTCTCTGTATCCGATAGCCAATTGGGAATCCAACGAATTGTACTCAGAATTACTACTGCATAATAATAAAACCCTCAGCTGCTGCATCGGTTTTCCCACACTGAGTTTTTCCAGGGACTTTGGTCCAAAAATAACTGTGTAGATGTGTGATGTTTATTTTGCTCCTGTTTTGTATTTAGTTTCTGCAGTTTTATTTTGGTGTAGGCTGCAATGTATGTATTTCAGTATTTGCCGTATAAAACTGCAAGTAACTTGTTCAATTAATTTAACAAGTATGTGAAATATAATCAATTAGTTGTAGTAGAAATTGGGTAACCGATTTTTCACATGGTATTGGAGTAAAGTTCGTGAGCTGAAGAGATCAGAAGCAAAAAGGAAGAGGAGTTCGAATTCACTGCAGAGGCAGCAATTCGAAACCCCAGAGGCAACGCAGTTTGTGGGCCAAGGAGGTCGAAGTTTTGAGGGGAATTTGATTTCTCTGAGTGAGTCGACAGATAAATTCGATCTCTAGATCGAAGCTTTCTAGAGGCCGAAGTGAGCAACATACTTTTCCTTGCAGAGCAGATCTTCAGCTAGGACGCAGATATTTTGTTGCAGTTGCTGGTAGAATAATGTCAATGAGAGAGAAGGAGACACACTTGAGGGAAATCTTACTCAGAGGACTTCTAGCCAAGAAGTTTGAATTCTCATTTGCTGAGCAAAGCAAGGGACAACACATCTACTTACTCCAGTAGGGAGTGCATAGGCTAGCCCAGCAGCAGCGTAGAGGAGAGAGGGAGCAATTCGACAGAGATGGCCACGGATGGGCAGGATCCATGGAAGAGCAGCAAATTAGATCTAGTTGTTGTAGATTTCTCACATGGATCGGTATCCTTGCTATCGGAGCTCAATAGAATCAGTAGCAGGAGGATCACAGTGTTAGCAGATGCAGCTAGTCATTCAAAAGACAGTTGCAGAACTAGTTGCAGTGACACTAGTGGTGTGAATTGTCTAGTTGTAGTATGCATATGTATTTCCAACCAGAAGATTCCCAGCGTAGAGCTTCACAGTCCAGTTTCCAGTGCAGAAGGACTGTGTGAGTTGCCAGGAGGGAGTAGAGAGATTTCCCATAGGGAGATCAAGACTCAGAGGGAGTCTAGTTTCAAAGGGAGTAACCTTATGGAGGCTAGTACTTCTGGATCTGGGGAGATCAAACTCATTATTGCAGTAGTTGCAATGGTAGTTCAGAAGCATTAGCATAACAGTAATAGCCTCAATATGTGTATATCATATTTCGCGACGTTGGTAGCCATACCTCCAAGGGTGAGGTTGGGTGATCTGGAGTTGTAGCCCCAAAGAGATACAGATGGGCAAGATCCTTGAGGAGTCCACCTCTCGGATCAATTCCTTGCTACAGGAGCCCAGATCGGTAGTAGCAGGATGGAACAGTGTTGGTGCAGAGGAGTACCAGAGAGACAGTTGCAGTGGCTAGGAGCGCTAGACACTGAGCAATGCAGAGTAGAGTTGGCAACAATGCAGAGGGCATGGAGCAGAGGTCAGCATATGTAGTTCCAACCAGAAGATTCCCAGCGTAGAGCTTCATAGTCCAGTTTCTAGTGCAGAAGGACTGTGTGAGTTGCCAAGAGGGAGTAGAGAGATTTCCCATAGGGAGATCGAGACTCAGAGGGAGTCTAGTTTCAAAGGGAGCAACCTTATGGAGGCTAGTACTTCTGGATCTGGGGAGATCAGACTCATTATTGCAGTGGTTGCAACGGTAGTTCAGAAGCATCAGCAGAACAGTAATAGCCTCAATATGAGTATATCATATTTCGCGACATTGGCAGCCATACCTCCAAGGGTGAGGTTGGGTGATGTGGAGTTGTAGCCCCAGAGAGATACAGATGGGCAAGATCAATGTTGCACGAAGCGGGAGCGAAGCGGAAGCGTTGAAGCGGAAGCGGGGACGCCGAAGCGTCATTTTTCAAAAATCTAGGAAGCGAAGCGTCTGCTATATATATATATATATTTTTATATTTTTTTGCATTTATACTCAAATCAAACATCCCAAATACTAAATTAATTGTAGAAGACATGAAAACATGCATATTTTTGCATATATCAAGATAGATATGGCATCCATGATTCCATTGTAGTTACTAGTATGTACAAGTACAACAATCATCTATATTCTAATTTCTAGCTATTACAAACATACATCAAATTTTTAAGCATATTATAAAATATAAAACATTTAAGCATATTATAAAACATAAAACATAGAGCATATTATGATTTATCTAGCAAGTGAGCAACTGTCAACATTTGTCATGTCCAAAATTCAAATAATAATGTTTACAAAATATGTCACTTGGTCACCGCCAAGCCAAAAAGGTTCAAAATTCAAGTTCACAAGTCTACAAGTCTAATGAGTAATCTATGACAAAAAGTAGTAGATTGTGAATATATCTACTAATCTCTCCTCCTTCCACCACGAATAGAACGTGGTGGTGGGCCTCCACGTGGTGGTAATGAAGAAGATGGTGGCTGTGGAAGTCGTGGCACTGAAGCTGATGAAGAAGAAACCCCTGCTGTTGGTGTTGAACCATGGAACCTAG
>APFE030541982.1:1567-91939 GCA_000404065.3 Pinus taeda | reverse complement strand
GTTCCACAAGGGTGTTGATGTAGCTTTCCCATCTTGTGTTTCAGTGTCCCCTTCAGGTTCATCCCCTTCCTCTTCAAACCCTTCCTCCTCATCATACATTGGGTCACTCATATTGGGACCATCACCACTATCCTCTTCTGTTTCTTCCATTCTATTCCTATTCACCTTTGCCATCATTAAACCCAAGAGTGGAATGATAGATAGAAGCCAAAAGAACACCATCTTGGAATATGGATATAGGTGGTGGACAACCTGTAAATAAAGGAGCAAGTAGAAACAATGGGAAAGAGTAGGAGAGGGAGGAGAAAAATACAAAAAAATTGTCAAAAAAATAAGGGAGTTTGGGGTTTGAACTTACCTCTTTAGCTCTTCTAGATGAAATCCTCCAAGCTCTTGCTCCAAGCTCCTCCTCCTTCTCCTAGCTCCTCCTTCTTCACTCCTCCAAGCTCTCCTCTCTTCTCCTCTCCTTTCCTCTTTTCTCTTCTCCTCTCCTCTCTTCTCTTCTCCAACTCTCATAAACTCAAAGTGAGAAAATGAGGAATGAATGGGGGCTTTATGCTTTTCATTCTCACCTTAACCTCACCCTAACCCACCCCCTTAATGCTTAGTTAACATAACTTAAGAAAAAAATTAAAAAAAATGTGACTTTTCTACCTTGGCGCAGGCTGTTTGGGCGGAAGCGTACGGAATCGTACGTGAAGCGTCCGCTTCCCTCCCCGAAGCGGCCCGCTTCGGAGGCCCGAAGCGCCACCCGAAGCGCGCTTCGGTGGCTTGGAATCGCCGCTTCTGGCCGGCGCTTCAGAAATTCCAGGAAGCGGGAAAATTTAAGGAAGCGCCGCTTCGGACGAAGCTTCCTAGGCGCTTCCGTACGGGACGCGCTTCGGAGCTTCGATCCGTGGGGGGGGGGGCGCTTCGTGCAACACTGGGCAAGATCCTTGAGGAGTCCACTCTTGGATCAATTCCTTGCTACAGGAGCCCAAATCAGTAGTAGCAGGATGGACCAGTGTTAGTTGGTGCAGAGGAGTACTAGAGAGACAGTTGCAGTGGATAGGAGTGCCAGAGATTGAGCAATGCAGAGCAGAGTTGGCAACAGTGCAGAGGGCATGGAGCAGAGGTCAGCAGCATCGCAGAGGCTTCAGAGGGTCAGCTTAGAGACTAGCAGCAGTCAGACTCTAGCAACGAGATGCATCATACTAAACACCAGTTGAGTAATTTGGGATGTTTTCTGTTGCTAATGTAGTAGTAGCAACAATTGGAGAAGATTGCAGTGCAAATGCAGTTGTCAGTGGTAGTTCCAGCAGCATCATGGATGCAGAATTGAGAGGGAGTTGCAATACGGATGCAGTGTTGACAGTGGCAGGGTTAGCAACAGTATAAATGCAACATTTGCACAAGAGTTGATGGACATGATGTCAGACATCAGCAGCGCAGAGGGAGATGTTACAGAATAGAGTGATGCTTCAACAGGTTGCATTACTAGAGCACATTCCGCGCTAAAAGGGAGTGTTGATTTCTGGTGGCATTGGATGTTCTCTAAGTCTCAAAATTTGCAGGGAAGCTTAGACACATGCATTCTCCAATACGCAGAAATTGTTGTGGGAAATTCCACCCGGAGACAGTTTTATTAAAATAATTAATTATTTTTAATGGGACCTTAAGTCTAAACTTAGTAAATTAAAATAATTAATGCGCATTAATCTAAACTATGGGTGTAAATTCTAGAAGAAGACGAGGATCAAGCCAAAATGATCTAAGCCATTGATTAGAAGTTAATCTGGGGCGTTGGTTGTCCAATAGAAATATATAAGAAGAGGCTTAAGGGGCACTTGGAGAATACACAGAGAGAAGATCAAAAGTTCAATTTTCTGAAGCAGAGTAGCTGCTAGAGAGATTTTCGATAGTGAACTTTTGCAGAGAGGGGCAGGGATAGTATTTGGTGAGGAATCTTTTCCTGGGCTGGAGAGTACAAGGTAGAGAGGTCAGAACGACATCCAGAGAAGCTGAGGTTGGGCCATGCAGAGCTGACGCAGTAGCAACGCAGAGCCTGAAGGGAGATCGAATTCCTGTTGAGGAAATCGAGTTTCAGAAGCTGGGAGCCGGGGTGTGAGACTCGGAGGCTGAGCTGAAGTTTCCAGCCAGCAGAGGGTTAGAAGGAAGTGTAGCATAGTCCCCAACAGAGGTGACATGGAGACTGCATGGGGTTGACGCAATTCTGCGCAGAGGCTGACGCAGAAGGGACGTAGAGGCTCACTTCCAACAGATCAGAGTCGACTCTTCTAGTGATAGGGTGAGATCATCTCACTATTTCGTTTTGTCCAGTTTCTCTCTTTATCGGATAGCCAGTTGGGCATCCAATGAATTGTATTCAGAATTACAACTGCATAATAATAAAACCCTCAGCTGCTACACCGGTTTTCCCACATTGGGTTTTTCCGGGGACTTTTGTCCAAAAATAACTATGTATATGTGTGATGTTTTTTTCTCTCCCGTGTTGTATTTAGTTTCTACAGTTTTATTTTGATGTAGGTTGTAGTGTATGTATTTCAGTATTTGTCGTAGCAAACTGCAAGTAACTTGTTCGATTAATTTAACAAGTAGGTGAAATATAATTAATTAGTTGTAGCAGGAATCGAGTAACCGATTTTTCACACTTAGTAGCCCCAGGACGGAAAACCTTAGATGATTTAGTGAGATTAGGTGAATACCCATCTCCCTTGGTGAATTCATCCAAAATTTACAAGAGAGCTTAGCAGTGGCAGCTTTGTTTAGTTTTGGTGGAGGGCTCGTGCAGTATTGGAGTAGATCCTTGAGGCCAGTTCTATCTCAGCTATATCAGCTATTATGTTATTTCAACATGTAAAACCCCAGTTTATATCAGTGTTGTGAAAATCTTGATAACATCCCGATTTTATCTCGAAATCACGATTTTTTGGCCTAGGCGATGTTTGCCGATTTTTAAAGATATTTTTATGGTATCTTAGTTTTGCCGATTTTTTACTTATATTTTCCTGTTTTTACCGATTTTTTGGTTTTCCGTACCCTTGCCAATATTATCCCGATGCTGATGTTTGCAACACTGGTTTATATATTATAATAAAAGTTGAGATTATTTATGCTCATTGTATAATCGAATTGCATGTATTCTATTGTTCTATTTTACATGGAAATCTTCTGTAAATTGAGTGGTAATTTTATAGAGAATTTTTGGTTGAATTAGTTTTTTGCAAAATCTGCAAAATATCCCATTTGGGATATTACAAAAGGGGAGTCTAGAAGCATGGGGAGAAATTATAACAGAAGGAGGGACTCATTTTTTGATCATCTTTTTGACTATTAAACTTCACATTACATCTTCTCTTGTAGTTGTTTAGCACAAGAAGAGAAGTGTCGTTTAGCACAGGAGCTCCAAGCGGAATTCCACCCTCATTTTGGAGAACTTTGAGTGTCTCGCTAGTGAGGCAAATTTAGGGAGCTCAATTTAGAGTTTCCATTGGGCATATTTGCAGGTTATTACAACTAGTGTGTTTTTCTTCCAAGGCCTACAAGTGTTTCGAATTACTTGAGGGGGGAGTTCAGGTACGAAGGAGCCAAACATCGGAGGATTTGCAGGTGTTTTCCATTATTTTATTTAGAGATTTTGTGGTGATTAGTAGGGATGATTTTGAGGGAATTCTTAGGGCCAAAATTCTACATTTCTGAAAATGTGCAAGGACCTCCAAGCAAGCTTGCGGAGGGGCAGGAGGAATATAGGTTGAGGAAATATAAGATTTGTGCTGATTTTTGGGTAGCATCGGATGTGCTCTAGCTCCAAAATTTTGTGAAGGGGATAGAACGCATGAGATCTCCAAGACCCATAAATATTTTGGAGAAATTCCACACGGATTGTATTTTATTAAAATAATTAATATTTTTAATGGGGTTCCTAAGTCTAAACTTAGGAAAATTAAAATATTAATGGGTATTAATGAAAATATGGGTGAGAAGCTTCTAAGAGACGAGGATCAAGTCTAATTTAATCTTAGTCGTTGATTAGAGATTAGATCACGGGCATTGATTTCTCAACAGGAAAAGTATAAATGGAGGCTTTAAGTCAGTTGGAGAAGACACACACAGAGATTAAGGAAATCCATTTTTTCAGGTGAGAAGTTCTCAAGAGGAAAATCGATTGGGGAGATCTTGCAGTTGAGGCGCAAGGATAGTTCGGGAATACTGGCAGAGAGGCGGAGAGAAGCTTGTGGAGGTAGCGCAGTAGCTAGGAGAGTTGACACTGGGCCAGTCCGGGCCCACGCAGCCTTGACGCAGAGCCAGATGGGCTAGCGCAGAGGGAGAGAGGTTCCTTCCATGTAGAGAGTTGGAACTGCCGGGAACTACTGGAACAGCCAGGAAAGCTGACGTAGTGGGTATAAGAGCTGACGCGGAGCTGACACAGAGCCTCAGAGAGATCTATGCAGGCCCACGCAGTTACTGCGAATGGGTAGCACAGTTGTAGCCAGGGCTAGCCAATTTTGCTACCGGATCAGATGGAATCTATTGGGTGAAGTAAGGTCAAACTCACTTAGGTTTTCTGCCATTGTATTTCTCTATCACTGGTTTGTTGGGAGGGCAACCAACATTTGTATTCAGAACTATTGCTTAATAATAAAAAACCTTCAGAGCTGCTGCATCGGTTTTCCCGTATTGGGTTTTTCCGGGGAGGTTTAGTCCAAAACTAAGTGTGTCCTTTGTGTGTTTGTCTCATTTATTTTTAGTACTTGATCTGTGTAGTGGTGTAGACTGCAGTGTATTTGCATGAATATTTTTTGAATATTTCTGAAAATAACTTGTTAAATGAAGAACACAAGTAGGTAATGCAAATTAGTTTTCTGTAGTAGGATTTCTGACTTATTCAATGCAGAAATTTTCACAAGCCAGAGATTGGAGGTATACGTCAAGGGAGAATTTATCTAGAGTTGGGAGAGATTTCCAGTGGTGTATTTGGGCTTAATTCAGCAGTATCAAGATTGTGGGGTGTTTTCTTGCCAAATTGGGTAGTTTTCACTTGTTGGGGGTCGATGGATTCAGCCCAAACCCTTTTTGGGTTTTTGTGGGTTTATTGAGAGGAGTATCTAACTAATTTTACATAATTTTTTGGGCACAATTCTAGCTTGAAATTATCATTCTTATAGTAGGGTGAATTACTAGTTAGTTGAGGAATTTGGATCACTTGGTGGGTTCAATGTTTCCTTGGAGATAGGCCAAACCTTTTCTAGGTATTTTCGGTTTTGAGGAGAGGAGCTCGTGGCTGCAATTTCAAAGCATTCCAGGCATTATCTTGAGTAGAACTTTCAGCTCTATTTGGAAGCCTATAGCAGATTTTCTGGGAAGTGTGCATTATCAGTTTGGAGCCATTTCAGTAGTTAAGTTAGCAAGATTTCACCTGGGGTTTGCATATCTTGCATAGAAAGCCCAAGTTCCATTGTTCTTAATCATTATGTACTTAGATTCCCATTTATTAATAAAATGGCTCAGTTATTCTGTTTATTTTCTATGGTGTTCTAATTTGGGTGTTTGGACTTTAATTTTAATTGTTGTTCCTAGTTCAAGTTTTTGGTATTTACTATTATTTTCCAATTAGGAATATCACATCAGTGGAATAGATACCCCTCACCCATGACCTCTTAACCAAAGGATTCCAATTGGAGTTATGTTGGTTGTACTCGTTCCTAGGAAGAGATAGGTGTTCCAACTGCATTTTGATAAGTGGAAGCTAATGAAAAATATGGCAGAAATCATGTTTTGTTAGTTGGTTGTATTTACCAGGCACTATGTCAAGAGGAAGCCCTGTTGCTTAAAAATGTTGACTCCCTAGATTTAAGACAAATATCATTGTGTGAGGAAAATAACAATATTGTAGGAACTTAGTTTCTACAAGAAATTTTGTAATAAAGTCGATCCATTGATTGATACTAATCTTGTTTTAACACTCCATTTTTTTCCTTTTATTGTGTGTCAGTGTTGAGAGTTATAGTTCAGAGAGCAATTTCTGAATAGGTTCAGTGTGTAACGTGCGAGTAGTTTGCGATATTTTCAAATAGTAATTCTATTTTGGAAAAATAATTTTGTATTCGATTTAGCAAAAAAAAGTGAAAATTTTATGTTTAGCAATTGAGTCTAAACTTGTATCTCATGCATGACTTACATTGGAAGTCATCTTAAAAATATATTCTCCACTAAAAGTATAAAGACAAGGCAAGGTAGAGGCTTTGAACATGTTTCATCACTTGAGTAGGTTGAGCAATAGAGAGGGAGAGAGAGCAGACAGCTAGGAAAGAGACGTTTCTAGTAGCACACAGTCATATACAATCGTCTCAACAATACCATACAAATCCATATAGTCATATGAATAGGTTATATAGGCATTTGTATGTAACAAACGAAGTTCGTTTACGCTCTAATACTAATGTAGTGAAAAAAGTTCGTATACACAATGGAAAATTCAGAATATATGGTATATGTAAATATCCACTGTAGGACAAGTAATATATATTATATAAAAATTGTTGAATGTATAGAGATATGTGATTGTTACAAATGAGGCCCGTTTATATACCTAGGCAGGTGCCTCTTCATGGAAGGTCATGTTCCATTATACATGCCTCTTTAGTACTAACTAATAATTAATGTTCACTAATTAATCATTACTATATTTACATTATTTTCATATAAATTATATTCATAACATTTCCTTTTCAAAAAGCTTTGTCCTCAAAGCTTATTGTTGACAAGGCATCTCCTCTGTTTCTTTGTCTTGCATCTTTCGAAATTCTTCAAGTCGTCATCTTCATTGATACAACTTGTGATGAATTGTTAATACAAGATTGGATTGCATAAACTTCAGTATTTGTTGGAACATAGGTTTGTTGTTTATGGTCTGAGCTCTGAAACCGGATTCATTATTTTTTGGTCACGTGTCCGAATCCGGCGAATCGGATTCGATTCGCCCTAAATCGTGTCTGAATTTTGTGACACGTCATGTCCGAATAGGACACAATCGAATCTGGATCGTGTCTCGTTCGGACACAATGTGTCACAAAATCTGGACGTGAATCTGGGAAATTGGGACCCGCGCGGCCATAAAAGGGCGAAATTGCTCATTTCTTTTATCATTTTGTGTCATTCCTTTTGCAAGAAGTGAGTTGTGGGTTTGTTGTTAGAAGTTTGGAAGCAAGGAGCCAAGGGTTTGGAGCGTTTTCAAGGAGATTCAAGCAACAGGTAAGTGCATTTCCTCTTTATTTTTTTCATTTGTATTATAGCAGTTTGTATATGCATTTCTTTTACAAATCTGTCCATGTTTTGTTTATTTTTTTTACAGTATTCATGGCTCAATCAAGGGCAGCAAGTAGGGGGCAAAGGAAGGGGAAGAATGTCCCCTCCAATATCATCAGAATCTGCTGCAAGTAATGTTGAGGGAAGACTTCCTCCTAAAGATAACATTGAGAAATATCCCTTGTGGAAATATGTCACAAGAGAGGGTGGGCCAAGCAGCAAGGAGAAGGGAGGAGGCAATGTGAATTGGAGATGCAACTTTTGCCACAATACTTTCACAAGCACATATTTTCATGTGAAAGGCCATTTGTTAGCTTTACCAGGTTGTGGAGTTGGAGCTTGTACACAAGTTTCTTTACAAAAAAAGAAAGAAATGGAAAAAGAGTTCATTGTTGGTATGGCAAATGTGGCTGCAAAATTAAAAAAAATCAAGAATGATGACCCCCTTCCATTTATGAGAAAAGACACCACCAAATTTCCATTTGAGAGTTCTATTGGGGGACAAGCAGTAAAAAGAAAGGCAATTTCACTTGGTCTAATGGACAAGATTTTTCAAAAAGAGAAATGGGAAGAGCTTGATCTCACCATTGCCTTTTTTTTCTATCAAAACTTCATATCCTTTAATGTTGCATGCTCACCTTTATTTATTGAGATGTGCCAAGCTCTAACTCACGGGTCTCCATCATGGTATGTGCCTTCTGGTTCAGAGAAGCTTAGAACCACATTGTTGACGAAGGCAAAAAAAGAGGTGCAAAAAATGCTTGAGCCTATTAAAGCATCATGGCCAACATCTGGGGTTAGCATTGTTTCTGATGGATGGACAGATCCAGCACGACAGCCACTCATCAACTTCATGGTGTCCTCCTTGAATGGTCCAGTTTTCTTGAAAGCAGTGGATACACTAGGAGAATACACGGATGCACAATTTATGGGTGAGTTGTTTATTAAAGTTATTGAAGATGTAGGTGTTGATTCTTGTGTGCAAATCATTACAGATAATGCACCTGTTTGCAAGGCTGCTAGCATGATTGTGGAAGCTAAATATCCACAAGTGTTTTGGACACCTTGCATTGTCCATTCATTGAACTTAGCACTGAAATCCATTGCTTTTGATGTGCTTTGGATTGGTAACATTATTGAGGATGCACGACATATCCATAACTTTGTGCAAAATCATACAAATGCCCTCACTATCTACAAGGAGTACAATAATCTATCATTGTTGAAGATTGTTGATACATGGTTTTCCTCTTCATTCATGATGTTGAAGAGGTTGAGGGAGGTCAAGACCGCTCTTGGGGCCATGGCTATTTCTGAGTTTTGGTCTTTTTGGAGAAAGACAAATCAACTAGACTCTAAAAGAGGGAAGGACACAATGCTAGATGATGCTTGGTGGGAGAGGGTAGATTTAATTATTCAGATCACGGACCCTATCATTCTTTGCTTCGATTTGCAGATACAAACAAACCCATCCTAGGAGAGGTTTATGAGGGATGGGATTCCATGGTTGAGTCTCTAAGGAGCATTATTCTATAGAGTGAGTGCCTCGAGTATGGGACATCACCAGAGGCCTTATGTGGTACTATACAGGATATTCTTGTCAGCAGATGGCGCAAGAATTGCACACCTTTACATTGTTTGGCTCACTCATTGAACCCAAAATACTATAGCCATGAGTGGTTGAATGGTGGACCTTCCCGCAGATTCCCTCCTCACATGGATGGAGAAATCTCACAGGGGAGGAAAGATGCATTCAGGCGGGTTTTTCAGGATAGAGCATTGCTGATGAGGTGGAGGATGCCTTTGCAGAGTTTTCCACTGGCACTGGTCGATTTGCAGGATATGATGTGATTAAAGACAGGGGGGCTAAGAATCCCTATTCTTGGTGGGAAAATCATGGGGCAACAAGCCCTCCTCTTCAACAATTATCCATGAGGCTCCTCTCTCAGGTGACTTCATCTGAATTGTAGCACATATGGGAATTTGTATAGTGTTAAGAAGAACATGCTTGAGTAGTGTAAGGCAGAGACAATGGTGTATGTGCACACCAACCTTCGTCTTATTTATAGGCAGAGGGAATATTGGTTGAAGGGAAAGACAAAGATGTGGGATGTCTTTCCTGATGATATGGGTCTGGACAACAGTGTTGAGTTGGCATTGGCCAACATGGATCTCAATGATCCAGTGCTAGAGCCTGTTAGGTTTGATGATGGTGATACTGTAGAGGGGTCATTCTCCACACCAGCAGATGCAGAGCCGACTATGGACACAGGGGAGGAGGATGCAGAGGAGAGCAGTGGTGACCATGATGATGAGGACAGTGATGCTGATTCTGATGATGACTATGAAGATTGATGACTCATGAGTCATGCACTACCTATTGCCTTGAGGCTTGTATACCTATAGTTGTTTTGTATTTTCTATTTCTATTTTCCATTGGCATTGCACTACCTATGTAACACATTTTGATTTTGATGACTTGATGAGAAAACTATAGCTGTCAGTGTCTTTATCTTACTATCTTGTCTTTCTCCTATTGGATCATTGATGAATTGAATATGTATTATGATTTATCATTTATGAATTTAGAATTTATGATTCATTGATTTATCATTTATGTGACATGTATTTTAATTTTGTATGTTCTATGCATGCTATGATGTTACTAACTTACTTTGTAAACAATAAAACTTACATCTAGATGAAGATCTGTGTTTGAAATTAATGAATTTGTATCATTAATGAGAATTTGTGTAGAAATATCTAATTTTATAATATATATATATATTATATATATATATATATATATATATATAGATATTTAATAAAATAATATATAACGTATCCTAATGTGTCCTGTTCCGGAGGGTCAACGTGTCTGAATCTGACACTCGAATCCTCGTATCCTATGAATCCCAAATCCCCGTGTCAGGTTACTTAGGATCTGAGTGATACAGATACATGGGCTAATTGAGATGTTTGTTCTTGTGATTCACATTAAGGATTTCTTTTAGTTTGACTTTCCCTTATCATGTGTGTGGCAATTTCCTAATTTTCTTCAGGTACCGTTGTTGTTGAGTTGTCTACTGAATTATCACTTGGAATTTCCATCGTTTGAACTGTAAGCTTCAAGTAGGTCTTCACTTCAGTTGGATTTGGATTTGTCTGAAGTGTGAGATTAATGGGATCTGTGTTTGTTCTCTTTTCTTCGACTTGGACTATTATGTCTGAAGACTTCAATACTTCTTTTGTGAGAAGTTCTAATTTGTTTTCAATGATTTCTTATCATCCTTAAGTTTCTTAATTTGAGTGAGTAGACTTTGATTATGGTTTCTGAGATGTAAGATTTCTTTGGTTTCTAATTCATCAACCTCATTTTCAATGTTTTGACTTTTAAGCTTCTTATCTTTTAGATCTTTGATTTGTTCTAATAATTTTTATTTAGGGTTTTTGAAAGTAAATTTTCTTTTTCCTTTTCTAATAGATTCTTCTTGAGTTCCTTCTTGAAACTTTCCTTTCCTTGTTCTAAGTTTTTTTTAGATTTACACTCCCTGATTTGTGCAAGTAGTTTCTGGTTATGATATTTTAAACGAGAATTTTCTTCGGTTTTATTGCATATGACCTCTTCAAGCTCTTTTTTCTTCTCTGATATTGTGTTTTGATTCTTTTGAGGCATCATTTTCATAACATTTTTGAAGTATTATGATGAGGGAGTTATCGATTTTGTATTCAGAGTCATGTCTCGAAACGTGATCAGCTTTTTATCCAATTCTTTAAACCAAGGTCGACCAAGAATTATGTTAACCCATCTATCAAACATAGTTACGACACAAATTTGAGATATGTGCTCATAATGATCGACTGTCACTTGTAAATCACTAATTTCATATTTTTCACAAAAAACCTCTTTTTTCGCCTACATTGGCATATGAAATTAATAGGTGTTTCGCCAAATTAATATTTATATAAGTTTCGTCATTGCTTGTAGTGATAATGATATTAAATCTTTTCCCTTAGATATTCCCTTTTAATGTAAATAATTTGTGATGTGTGATTAAAATACCGTTATAGGAAAATCGTCCGTCCTTTATTTTCCGAATTAGACTCCATTCTACTTTTAATCAAAATACTGTAATAACTTTAGTTTACTCTTTTTTTTTTTTTTTTTGAGAAAAATAATTTATATGAGTTATATAAATCGTATATATATATATATATATATATATATATATATATATATATTTTAAAAGAAATCGAAATGACACAATGGGAAGATAGGGTTTGATAATGTACACAATGTTTGATGGGGAACAAGGAACAACGAATTGGTGAGAAGTGTCGGGTGACAAGGGTGCAGTAATGTTAGGCGACGGATCAGTTAATAGAGTGTGGATTAGTCGATGAGTCATGGTGATTTGCGCTAGCTTGAAAATCAATGGTACAACAAATAGGCTTCGATGGCTGGTCGGAGTTGTGTCTCTTATGCCCACAATAGCGAATGATATAAATTTCCTTTTTTTTCGTGACTATTTTTCTATCATAGATTCCAGTGGAGCCAACGCTAGAAACCGTTTCCATCGATAGCCTACACAGTGCATTCCTCCTTGAATTGAGAGTTGGTGGTCTTTAGATATAAATATCCTTGACCTCTCGTCTGTAGATATTCTCGTTAGTGTGCGTTGAGACAATGGTTAGAGGGCGATAGGGGTGAAAATGATGAATAAATGAGCAAATGAGTGTTCCCTCCTCCTTTTGTCAAGATGCCTCGAAAATGCCCATGTGTGTGCAGCTCAAACTTCCCACACCAAATTCGCTCCAATGAGAGCGTACTTCCCATGTGGGCCGAAAATCTCATGTGGTGGACCCCACGCTCCATGAAAGCCACAATGTTTCCCTCTAGATCTAATGTTTGAGTGTATTCTAAACCAAAAGTCAACTGTGGGTCCTCTAAGCCCACCTTTCCTAAGTGCATCCGTGCAATAAACAAAATTGATATTTTACTTAGCAAAATACTAAGTAGGAATATCACAATATAGGAATTCTCGTACCCAGCACGTACCACAAATCAGTAGAACATAGACACCATGAACTGCACCCCAAAGTATTTATTATGATTATTCAAAAACGTTCCCAGTGGGACAATAGCTTTACATCATCTTTTCTACAAAATTACATTAGTGAAACATCAGATGGCATGAGACACAAATGACCTCTAACTTATAGATAAATCCTCCAAGTGGAAAATAACAGCGAGTTGGCTTGATTCCTGGCAAAATAATCTTGGACATCGATAAATCTTTGACGATCTTTTAATCTCTGTTGTTGAAATAATTACTTTTGAGGAATTTTCAAATTTCTCATTTAACCCATTTTTTTATTAGCTCAAAAATAATTATTTTGAGCTAATTCTCTCAAAAAATTAACTTTAACTTGACCACCAAGGGTCCAATTTTCCCTTGGTGGGGGACCTCCAAAAAATAATTTCTTTAAGGCCCACGAATTTTTCCACTTGGAGAATTTAATTTTTCTAGCAATTTAATTTTTTACTCTAATTAATTAATTTTCTAGCTTATGATTAATTTTGTTTTTGCCAGAAAAATTAATTAATTGACACTTGAGGGGATTAATTATCTTTCCACCCTCAAATATTTTAGCCATGGTGTCTAAGTATGAGGGACCATGTACTAAAATATTTTTTACATAAGAGTTTACATAATTCAACCCTCAAAGGGGAAATACCTGTTCATTATAAACCCTCAAATAACTTACCCAATTCTGCGACACAATATAATCTAGTTGAACAATTGACTTGTAATAAAATAATTTAGCCAATTAGCTTAAATTATTCCCAGATCACTTTTATATAAGATTCGATTAAAACACTAGGACTCACCTAAGACTTTGATGATAAATTCCACCCTAGCTTTGGGGTGAGCTGGATGGAAAAACTCTGTCAATCATCCATATTTTAAAAGACAGTTGAACCAGTGAGACAAAAAACCTCCTAGGATAAAATTCGTCTCCAACAAAATAGACTTACCTAGGTTGTTACATACATACATGGTCTTACTAGCATCATTTACATTACAAATTTGTATAATGGGTTTACAATGACTCAAAAACTGATGGCTGATGATCTTGATCCTTTGAAAAAACTTGTACAACTGCTTCCTTGAAACTTTGAAAAAATGTGTGCAACACACAAGAAATCAAAACACAAGAGGAAAAACACCAAAACTCTAAACCATTTTATTTACCTCTAAGCAAATGGAGTGTGGAAATTTCTAAGTCTGACACATTAGAAATCCCTACTGCATTATCTGGTTGCATTTACCTCTGAGCAAATGGAGTGTGGAAATTTCTAAGTATGACACACTAGAAATCCCAAATCTCCCTCCAAGAAATCTTCCTGAACTCTTGCGAATTTTTCCCCTCAATCACCAAGCAGATCCCAACTCTAATGCTCCCCAAACTCTTAGTCTCTATAACTGCACCGAAGCTACCAGTAAACCGCTGCGCAGGCCTTGGAATAGACAAAATCGGCCTTCTAAACTGTAGCACTCTCACCCGTGTAATTCACCAAGGAAAACTCGTTCTCCCTAATGATAAATCTCTGCAAATTCTCTGTCCAATACTCCACTGATTGCAAGCTTCTCTTAGCCCCCACGAAATTCTTCTGCGCCCTTGGACTAGCAAGCACCAACTGAAAGAAACCTGTAAAATATCTCCTCAATGATTCAGAACCAACTCCCCAAATTATTTCCTTGGGTGACACTCGAAGTTCACTGAAGGAAGAGTTGGAATTTCTGCTTGGAAATTCGTTGTGTTAAGCAACAAGGTTGTCTTGGCTAAACAGCTCTAGAGAATTAATTTTTGAATTGTAAAATGACAAAAAGATGCCAAAGTAAGGATCTCAAGCTCTATTTATAATTTGTTGGCCTCCTTTATGCTTGTGGCCCCCACTCTCTCTCTCTCTCTCTCCTAATTTTCACTTCCTTCTCTTTTCTCTCTCCTCCAAGAGTGCGAGTTCCCTCCTTGGGTCGAATTTCTCTTTCTTGTCACATCCATATTCCACTAGAGTTGCAATTTTCCCTTTTTCTCCTAAGTCCCAATGTCGGAATTGACTCCTCTTCCAAAAATAGTCACTAACGCAGAAAATAAAAATTGGGGATATTACAAATTTCTAGCTATTATATGACTAATTTTGTGGTATGAAATTTAATTTTAGCATTTATTAAATTCAATAGTCTACTTGTTTGGTTGAGATTTTAAGGACATTAGTCACCTAGGGTTTGAAATTCTCACATGGTACATTAGAGCTTGATTGTTAATTGAGATTCTCAAGGATTTGTAAGAGTAAATATATTGTAGGGAAGAAGGACCAGTATTAATATAATTTTAAAGTTTTATTTTCTGATTTGAGAGTGTGTGCAATAAATCTTAGAGATGGTAGCAACGAGCCACCGATATAAGGAAATATTGGATAGTGCTCAAATTTCTTCGCATAGAGGGTGAGGGTTACACTCTTACTAAACGAGAATGATCTCTAGGATATTGTCAAGTACGTTGCAACTCCACCTATAGATTTGCACGATTTGGTAGTGTTGTACCCATTTTGTCACAAGGCTAAGGAAACAATGCACAAAATTTCTCAAAAATCAGAATCATTAGCCAGCTACATGATATATCATTTTAAACCCAATCTCTGCAAGTTGTAATGTAAATGATGCTAGTATGACCATTTAATTATGTAACAACCTAGGTAAGCCTTTGAATTTGGTGATGCATTTCATCCTAGGAGGATTTTTAACCTCACCGAATTATGTGTGTTTCTAAACACAGATAATTGGCAAAGTTTTTCCTCCAACTTAAACCTTAAAGCTAGGGTGGAATTCATTGACAAAGTTATAGGCGAGTCATATTGTTATATCGAGTCTTTGTAAAAGTGGTTTGGGAATAATTTAAGTTATTTGGCTAAATTATTTTATTACAAATCACTTGGTCTACTAGAACATATTGTGTATGGTCCCTCATACTTAGACACCATGGCTAAAATATTTGAGAGTGGAAAAAATAATTAATCCGCTCGTGTCAATTAATTAATTTTTCTGGCTAAAATAAAATTAAATCCTAAGCCAGAAAATTAATTAATATAGAGTAAAAGAATAATAATAATAATTTTAGAGAAATTAATTTTCAAAGTGGAAAATAACCAAAAAAATTCTTGGGTCAAAAAGAAGTTAATTTTCCTTGGTCTCCCACCAAGGAAAAAATGGATTTTTTAAGAAAAATCTAGCCCTTAGGACCTTGGTGGTTAAGTCAAAGTCAAAATTTTGAGAAAATTAATCCAAAAAAAATAATTTTTGGACTAATAAAAAATGGGTTTTATAAGAAATTCGAAAATTTCCTCAAATTAGATATTTTCAATGGCAGAGATTAAAAGATGATCAAATTATTATAACCGGTCGAGATTATTTTTATGGGGATCAAGCCAATGTTTTCAAACTTCGACTCTGACTCCGACTCAGCCAAGGGTTGACTTCGACTCGATATCGACTCAACCGACTCGATTTCAATGACTCGGTCGTTGTAAAAAATACATTAAATATTTATTTTTTTATAAAAAAACATAATTGTAAAGATTTTCATTCGTGTTTCCAAACACACAGCATTAGAATATAGATAGAAGACAACATATGATCAAAGTAGGCTCATGAATATATCCATTATATCAAAATGGCACCCAGTGCATTGTCTAATGCATACATGATGATGATATAGAGATCAAAACAAAAACGCATAACCAAGGAGGCTAGAAATGTCCTCTACAACAAAAGTAAACTGTGACTAGTACTACTAGCTACTGCTAGAGGAGCCAAGATCATCTGGCTCAACCTCTGGATCAGAGTCAGAGAGGTCAACCGATGGCTCCTCCTCTTCATCATCTCCAACTGCAACTGTAGAAGTGGTAGCACTAGCAGGCTGTGTAGCAGCTGCAAGTTGAGATAGAAGAGATATGTGCTTCTGTCGTGGCTGAGCAAAGGAAGCGCCTGCAACTGGAGGACTTGCTGGCACTGAGGCTGGTACAAGTGGATCAGGATCTGCATTCAATTGAACATTATGTTCGAGTGATGCTATCGTCTGTAAATTATAGTCAATATCCTCATCAGAATGAAACTCTGTTGGATGAATCTCCACTACCCAATCTAATGTTGGATCAATGTCTTCCAACACAATGGGATCTGAATCAGGTCTTTTGTTCAGCAATTGATTGCGTCTGAGCCGGAGGTTGTATTGGACATAGACTAGATCATTTAACCGTTTTTTATCCAAATGGTTTCTCTTCTTCGTGTGAATCCTCTCAAAGACAGACCAATTGCGCTCACACCCAGTAACACTGCAAGTTTGACTCAAAATACGAATTGCAAACTTCTGCAATTCAGGACATTGGCTACCAAAAGCCTCCCACCATTGTGATGCAAAAAACATAGGAGTGTAATGAGTTAGCTCTACAAAATTACAAATTATATCCAACTTTCAAATTATTAACAATTTAACTAAATAAGTATTAAGAATTTGAAAATTGAAATTTTTGTTTACCTGGCTCATCTGCTTCCCTTGCATCTTTGCTAGGTTCTTCCCAAAGGTACCTGAGGCATTGCTGAAGGTTGTGACCTGTCGGTGTATCTCCAGCTATCACACTCCAATGGGATCATGCGATCAATGCAGTCAATCAATCCATCTCTAACCTCCCCCTTCAAAGCTCCTGCCGCCTTAGCTTTTTAATGATACCGTGGGTTCAAAAAATACCCAGTTGCATGTATAAGGCAATGGAGTTGATTGTTCCATCTTTCATCAATTATTGCCCTAATGGGCCCATACTTAGCCACTTTATTCTTGTATTCCCTCTTTATTTGCTCCTTTGGTTGATCCACAGCCTTATAAATGAAGCCCATAGCTAATCTTTCCCCATCGACCAACTGCAACACCTTAACCAGTGGCTCAGCAAGCTTCACAATCTTTGCAGCCTTTCTCCAAAATATTTCTTTATTAACTTTATTTTTCAATTCTTTGCCTTCCTGTTTGTGAGACCACTGGCTTTGATTCCATTCTTCACTGGAAAATATCTTTTGCAAGTTTCTATATTGTGAAAGCATAGATTGCAATGTCAAAAAATGAGTAGCAAATCTAGTGATGGCAAGCCTAATAATATCCCTGCCCCCTGTGTGTCTCCTCATAAGGCTCAAAATCCATGAATGATTGTAGATAAATTTTGTTATGCTTTTGGCATGATATACAGTGTTTTTGACCCAATCTAATTTGCCAATATCCTCAAGCATGAGGTCTATGCAATGTGTAGCACATGGGGTCCAAAAGATGGTTTTATGTTTTTCCTCTAACAATTTACTAGCAAGAACATAGTTAGAGGCATTGTCTGCGATGACTTGAACAACATTAGCCACCCCCACCTCCTCAACAACCTCATCCAATAGCTAAAACAACAATTGTCGATCTTTTACCTTATCAGATGCATCAACTGAGTTTATAAACATGGTTCCCTATGGGCAGAAGATAAGAAAGTTTATGATCGTATTGTTCCTTTGATCAGTCCATCCATCTGACATGATGGTACATCCTGTTCTTGCCCATGAGTCCTTGAAATCTTTCAAATACTCATTAATGGAGGCAACTTCTTTTTGCAAACGATACCCCCTTATCTCATGTGTAGTAGGGCCTTTGAAGCCTTTTCCAGTAGCATGTATGGCATCAAACATAGGCTCATAATATGGTGAACGGGAAGCATTGAAGGGGATATCAGCATCATACCACCATCTACATATGTAATCACAAGAAGTCTCCCTCAGTTCTTTCTTCCAATGGTCATCTAAAGTGGGCTGCGAAGTTCTACTAGCTTAAGGACCATGTGCATTTGATGGAGAGGAGGGTGTGATAGTGAAATAAATTTTGATATTCATATCACCCTTCTTTTTCATTTTACCCTTACCCTTTTCTTGAATAGACTCCAAAGAGGGAGGAACATATTGGAAGGTGTTGGATGCATCAGTACAAGGGATAGAGGAAGAACCCTCAAAATCAAAATGGGGGTTGGTAGCCAACATTTTTTGTATACTCTTCTTCCTCCCAGTTTCAGCCTCTAACTCTTTTTGCCTAGCCTTTTCTTCTTTAAATTTCTCAAAGTTGGCTAACAATTCCTTTCTAATCTCCCCAATTTCATCTGACTCACATGGAGTAATTTGGCCTCTAATCCTCGCCAAGCGTTGTTTCAGCCTATTAATGCCCCCAGGACCTTCCTTAATTTTTCCATGGCAAAATTTGCAATGCATTTGACTATCAACCATTTCAACATATGCCCAAGTAACATCTTTCACTCTAGGTGCCATTTTTTGACTTGGAAATGAAAGCAAAAAATATGAAAATGAAAACAAAAAAAATAGCATTGCTTCAATGTTCATTTTTTCACAAATAACACTCTTTTCAATTTCCAGATTTGCACATAAAAATTAATAAGCAAAAACAAATTTTTACAAGTGAAAAAAAATACCTCTAGGTACAAACTTCCTCCTCAAGGTTGCTCCAACAAACCAATTCCTCAATGCTACTCCAAATGGCTGCCCAAGAAGCTCCTCACTCCTACTACAATGCTTGCCCAAGACTCCTCACTGCTGCTCCAAAAACAAACTCCACAAACTCTCACTCAAATGCAATGAGATGGCTATGAGGAAATGAGAGGGGTTGGGTGGGTTTTATAGGGTTTAGGAGAGGGGAATGGACTCCAAAGAACCTAAAGGCAAATTAGAAATGGGTTTGGGGTCTCCAAAAAGCAATTTAAAAAAAAAATCGTTGTTCTTGTTTTTTTGGGCCGTTGTCACTAAGCCGGTCGGGTTATTACCGAGCCGGTTGAGTTGTTAGACAACTCGGCCGGCTCGGTAATAACCCGGCCGTCTGTTCCGGTTCGAAGGTCGAGTCGACCCGGTGAGGCATGATTCAGACCAACTCAGCTGAGTCAGTTTCGAGCCGACAGTTTTTCAAAACAATGGATCAAGCCAACTAGTCGTTATTTTCCATTTGGAGGATTTCTCTGTAAATTAGAAGCCTTTTGTTTCTCAAATCAAAATGATTCTGGACGATGTAAATTTGTAACGCTGGTTTTGAGTCATTGCTCTACTAGGAACGTTTGATGGTATAATAAAAAGACTTTGAAGTTCAGTTCATGGTGTTCTTTGTCCATTGTTCTGTGGTATGTGATGGTTGTGTGCTTTCCTATATTGTGCTAAATTTTTTTAAAGCTTGTTATTTCATTTGTCGGTGATAACAACATTCTATTGGTAAATTTTGGGTTTA
This sequence comes from Pinus taeda, assembly GCA_000404065.3. Classification (NCBI taxonomy): domain Eukaryota; kingdom Viridiplantae; phylum Streptophyta; class Pinopsida; order Pinales; family Pinaceae; genus Pinus; species Pinus taeda. The sequence goes on along the minus strand of APFE030541982.1, from coordinate 72,271 downwards.
TCTTTAGTGATATGATTCACCATATGATCTAACAATTCTGCTTGAGAAAATATGTAGAGATTTGTAGGTACACTGGCCCTTGGGCTCCAAGTTCACAGACTTTTTGGAGAAGAGCCGACATTGTTTGGGCTTTGGGAATTTTTATATGGTTTTCTTACTTCGCTAAAGACTGTGGCCAATATTCTAACTTTCGAAAGACACATTGGTCCATTGTCATTATTAAAAAATTATTTTCTAAAAAAAAATTACAAGCATTGTATATTTGTGAATATTTTGTACATATAATTTTGTAAAATATTTTTCTAACCCTTGTTTTGTAGAAATTGGGGTTTATTTTGAATTTTGTATATATTGGGGTCTTGGGTAAATTTTATTTCCATTTGTGCAGGGAAACTTCAAGGTGATGGAGAGATTTTTTGTTGAGCTAGATCTAGGCCCTAGGGTAATGTCTAGTCTCAAATTTGATTTTGTAGGCTAAGCTTTCAACATTTTCTCAACAAATTTGTGAAGAAAATTTTATTGCAAGGTATCAAAATTTTTGTGAGCCATCCAACCCTATCCTTCTGTTATGTCCCTTCTCAAATACATTTGTAACAGGGTGCTACTACACAATTTTGCACAATTTTGGCTAAGGAAGAGAACCCATCATTTTCGACTTAGGGACTTAGGAGGCAATTCAATTTTATTTGGTTACTAGTAGAATGTGGGGGCCACGCACATGGGAGTTTGAATTGGCCCATTCGAATAGCTTGGAGGGAAAGTCGAATAAGTGGATGGAGGGGCCCAAATGAGGCTAGGGAGGCCCAAGGAGTTATAATGAGGGAATAACTCTCATTTTGGATTCATTCTTACACCTTGCAATCAAAATTACTTGATTGTTTGCTCAGTTGTTTAGCTAAGTCAACTGGATGTTTAGCCACCAATCTCTTAAGCGGGAGATTCAACCTCTATTTCGGGGGACCATCTGTGTCAGCCTTAGAGAGGCAGTTCCATAAGTATTTCAGGAGTTCCGAGAGTGAGTTACAACACTACCATTCAACGAAAACAGGGAGTGCATATTTCTTGCTAGCTGGAGAATACATAGGGGGAGTTTGGGAGCTACCAGTGATCAAGCATTTGCCGGGAGAGTTGGAGGATTGGGAGAGTAGAAAAGCGCCAACCTTTTTTGTGAATTTTGGAGCCAACAAAGCCAGCATCCCAGCAGTTTGAATTACTGGGCTTGGGGACATCGCAGAGGGCCAGTCCAGCAATTTTGTGGAGCTAAGGAGCAGGTGACATAGGCTGGAAGCCCATTCGAGAAGTCAGGGGATTGATAGCAAAGGTCATCCCAGCACTTTGGGTCCATTTCCGGGAGGATTTACAAGCAGATTCTAGTAGGTTGAGTTTTGTAGTTACAACTGAAGTTGAGCTCCAAGGGGGTCGAATTTCAGAAGTCTAAACCAACCAAATTCCTTCTTGGGTTTTTATGGGTTTCCTAAGAGGAGTCCATGTTTAAAATCTTAGAATTTTTTGGATGCTATTCGGGCCTGAAATCCCAATTCTTATAATAGGGCGAATTGCTAGTTAACTAGGGAATTCACATCATTTTGTGGGCTCGACTTTGGCTTGGAGATAGACCAAACCCTTTCTGGGTTTTTGTGAGTTTTGGTCAAGGAGCTTGAGGTTAAATTTACAACATTTTCTGAGCATTGGAGGTGGAGTTTTTTGCAATCTCTTTTCAGCCAGCAGTGTAGTTTTCTGGGTAGCGCAGTGCAGATTGGTGTATAAGTTGGGAAGCCTTCAGTTCAGCGATTTTATCATCTGGTTTTGGTCATGCTTGTCCATTGAGACAAGCCCAGGTGCACCATCTTATTATCCATTGTATTTTGCCTTCAGCAAAGTAATAAAATGGCTCATGAGTTCCTTATTTGTAGCATTTCCATGGGTGTTTAATGTATATTTTGTTTTTATATTTTGCTGCACAAATTATTTACTTTATATCACTTGTATTCCTATTTAGGAACATTACACCTTCTTTTCCTTAGCCCTAGTTATCCCCTTCTAGGCTCTCTTAGAGGCCTCAACTTCCCTTTTAGGGCGTTGCCTAGCCCTCTAGAGGCCTCGTCTTCCTAGCGGCAGCCCTTAGGGCTTGGCCAAAGCCCCTACGGGGCTTCTTCCCTTAGGCATATGTCTAGAAAGGCTCGCGGCTGCCTTTCTTAGGGATTTTAGCCTTGGCCGCAGGCCTTAAAGGCCTCCCCTTAGCCTCCTCCTCCTTCAGTGAGCCCTCCTCTACCCTCCATTGCCTCCTTTCCCCTTGCCGCAATCCCTAGGGCCTCTTTTCCTTAGGCCACAACCCTTCTTGAGCCTTGATGTCAAGCCCTAAATCTTCCTTCATCCTTGTCGTGGGCCCATCTAGGCCTTGAGCCCTAGCCGCAGGCCTAATAGGCCTTGCTCCCCCCTCTCTAGCCCTAACACTAGCCTTCTAGGCCTAGAATTGCCCTATTTTGGCCCCTCTTTGCCTCTTCTCATCTTTGATTTGGGCTACTGTTCGATTTTGGCTTCTGACATATTGTGGTTGGAGCAAGATTCATGAGATTTTGAGCTAACATTGGTGGTTGCAAGCGGTCACTCCATTGGAAAAGTTTTGCGCTAGCCTTCTAGTCATCTTCTAGGCCTAAAAGCCAAGTGTTTTGCCTCTCCAAACTCCCACTCCCTCACTGTTTTTCTTATAGCCATCTAAATGTTTGATGACAGTGGTAAAATATTCATCTAAGTGACATAAAAATAATTGATAAGTTTGCGAAGTCACTTGATGACTGTCATAAGCATATTAAGGTTTGATCTTAACAGTGGAATTGGCATCTAAAAGAACCTAATTCAATGAGAATCTTGTGTTAGCAAAGTAGTTTAGCATTTAGGATACCTCATTTGCATTTTTGCATTCATATGCACTTAATCTCTGCATCCTAAAGTGATCTAAATTAAATTAACTTACTGTTGTCATAACACCTGAGCCTAAGTTGCATAAGGTTTCTAGCATTGGTTCATGCCTTATTGATAATCATAGCTCATTGTCGAAAGGTGTTGTTTACATTTCTTACATTGTTTACATTGAATTGTTGAAGTGATTTGGGAATTGGTGAAGTTATTTCATTGCTAATAAGAACACTAATATATTGTTGTTTCTTGTGAGTTTCATAATCTTCAAAATTACAATTTTGCACTTAATAAGCTCACTCGCATAAGCACATGATACTAAGATCTAATTGATTGGTTAATATTGCCTAAATTGGTAATTCAAGGATTTATTGGATATTAGCATCTCTTGAAGGTCTAATTGTTACGCATTTAATTTGGCATTGTGATATTTGGTTGACATAAATTTTGGAGAATTGCTCATCTAATTATCCATCTCTTAGGCAACCTTTCATTGGCATCCTTTTCAATATTGTAATTGTTTGTAAAAAGAACGATGATTAATTGTGCTAAGTAATATCTTGGTGATAAGTGTTCTAATCTCTTTTACTTGCCATCATTGTCATTACTGTTTCATGGTTAATATCTATTGTGGATGATAATTTTATCTTTGGCATATTGGTGAATTGTTACTAAGAGCATCTATCTTGTTATCATTTGGTACTTTGAGCAATTATTTCTTTGTTATATTTGTTATATCTTATGGGCACTATCAAAATTGAGCACTTTGTCTTGTGTTTAAGATTGTCTTTCATTTACTGTCGAGTACTTTTTGTGATAAGAGAAATCGTAACTAAGTACTTAAGATCATAAATAATCTTAGCTCAAGATCACTCAATCAATTTGCATTTGCATCTTAGGTCTAGCATGCATTAATAAACTTACCTCCAAGAATAAGCGTGGTTGATAGAGAGATAGGAACACCCTTCATGTCATGTCCCTTCTCAAACACATTTGTAACAGGGTGTTTCCACACATTTTTGCACAATTTTGGCTAAGGGAAAGAACCCATCATTTTTGACTTTTAGGGACTTAGTAGGAAATTCAACTTAATTTGGTTGCTAGTGGAAGTTGGGGGCCACCCACGTGGGAATTTGAACTAGGCCATTCGAATGGCTTGGAGGGAATTCGAAGTGCTGGATGGAGGGGCCCACATGAGGCAAGGAAGGGCCACAAAGATAAAAGGAGGAGAGAGCTCTCATTTGGATTCATTCTTACACCTTGCAATTAAAATTACTTGACTGTTTGCTCTGCTGTTTAGCTGAGTCGACCAGCTGTTTAGCCACAAATCTCTCAAGCGGGAGATTCAACCTCAACTTCGGGGGACCATCCGTGCCTGCCCTAGAGAGGAAGTTCCATAAGTATTTCAGGAGTTTTGGAAGTGTGTACAGCACTACGATTCAGCCACAATAGGGAGCACGTATTTCTAGATAGCTGGAGAATACAGAGGGGGAGTTTGGAGCTATCAGTGATCAAGCATTTGCTGGGAGAGTTAGAGGATTGGGAGAGCAACAAAGGGCCAACCTTTCTTGTGAGTTTTGGAGCCAACTGAGACATCATCCTAGCAGTTCGATTTACAGTTACCTGGGGCCTGTGCAGAGAGCCATCACTAGGCTCACGTGGGAGTTGGGGGAAGGAATTATAGAGTTGGAGCTGGACAGGAGAAGTAGGAGATCACTTGGAGGGCCATTTGAGGAGGATTGCTAGAGTTGGGAGAGCACAGATTGACAGGATCAGTCACAGCAACATAATTCGAAATTGGAGGAGGGCCAAGCTGTGAGAGGTCAATTTTTGAAGGTTGGAACCAAGTGAAACCCTTTCTGGGTTTTTTTGGGTTTTGGGCAAGGATCACACTCATGATTTTATAGAATTTTCTAGGTAGATCTATGGGATCAAACAGGGGTCCCAACTCAGCTAGCAGCTAGAGGAGCTAAGGGGAATTTGGGCCAAAATTCAGAGGTCAACATTTGGTCAATTTCTTCATGGGTTTTTTTTGGGTTTAGGCTAAGCAGCAAGGAGATGAAATCTCATAATTTTCTGAGCGCGGGAAGCAGTGTTTCTAGCCCTTCGAAGTCAACAGACATAGTAGTTTTCTGGGGCAGCGTAGTTCAGTTTTGTGCACCAGTTGTAGTAGCCTTTAGTTCAAAATTTTCTCACCTGGGTTTTGTCATTCTTGTCCATTGAGACAAGCCCAAGTGCACCATTCTATTTTACTATTGTATTTTTCTCCTAAAGAAGTAATAAAATGGCTCAGCAGTTCTCTATTTCCAATGTTTCCATGGGTGCTTAATGTATATTTCGTTTTTCTGATTGTGGATTGTTTGCATGCTTTGTATATCACTTACATTCCTGTTTAGGATAATTACACTTCATCTCTTAGCTTGCAAAGGATAGACCCTCTCTAGTGGTTAAAACGGTGACCTTGCAGTCGTCAGAGCCATAGTCTCTACAACGCTAGAGGCACAAGGTATGTTAGATTTCAAGGGGAGGTATCGTTAACCAAGCCTTTTCTTGCTTCACCTTGACTTCTCTCTACAACCTAGTTTTGAGACTAGCCTCAAAACAAATGAGGATTAAGGGATACATTTAGCTAAGAATATATAAAATAAATCAAGATTCTTTGAGTCTCACCTAGATCATAGGATTTGCATCTCATCTAGGATAACCAAGCATTCCTCTAGCAATGGTTGTTCATCTGGTCACCTGGTATTCAATCGATTTAAAGCAAGTAGTTGACTCTATAAGGCACTGGTCTCATCAAAATAATTCAATCTAATAACTTGCTAAAATCAACCAAGTGGCTAGGCCATTCAATCGTGTCTCCTAGACTTGTTGGTTGTCAACGAGCACTGCATTTTCACATTTGATAGGGACTACCCCCCATAGCCTGTTGTTGGGAGACAGTTAGAATGGAGAGGTCAGGGATCAGAGTGATAGTCGCAATTTGAGTGACAACTGGTAGCTCACAACTAAAAAGAAGTGAAGGCCAAGTGGTAGATCTTGAATGCCATAAAAATGCCATTTGATCCTCATGTATTCGAGAAAAGGATGATGAAGAAGATGTTCGATTTCTAGTCAGCCTTTTCCAGATTTAGAACATAAATGGGAAGATGATATTGTAGAACAAATTGATATCCATAGTTGTGTCCAAATCAAACACAATCACTAGTTACCCTATGAAGATACACAAAATCATGGTCGACTTCCAACTGTTGGGGAGAAGGTTATAGTGTAGAGCTACAGAACATGGCATTGAATGGTTCCCCAACTTCATAGGAACCATTTCTCAAAGATATTTCTGCTTGGGAAAACCCTTATGAATTTGAGAGGCTTTGGGATCACTGTATCCACGAGGAGACTTAGAAGAGTCAAAAGCCAATAAAAAGGGTGGTGATGAATGCCTAGCTCTATTTGGTCAGTCAAATAACAAGTTAAATCAATTTATAGAATTGGATGAATTTAGAAGGAAACCTTTGATTAGAGTTGTAGAAATTAGGAAAAAGTCAAAAGAACATTTGATAAGTCTTCTAGGCCAAGAAATTTTCCAAAAGGTGACATGGTATTACTATGGGCTGTTACCACACAATCTAGCAGGCCCTAAGGAGGGAAAGTCTATGGGTCAAAGAGCTAGACTAAGTGATAACAACGGGACAATGGCCGGCTATCACCTCAGCCAGTGCCCCTGCTCTTTACGGACTTTCACCAATGGGAGGAGTCTCGATAGATAGATAATCACCTTTGATTGGTATTCTATGGTTAATGGTGTGACATGATGAGGTAGGATCTCTCAAGGGAAAACTCTATGTGATAGTATAGCGCTTCAAAAATGGTTTTTGCTCCCTTTAAGAGATTTAGAAGAAACTTGCATGAGATCTAGGGATTTGTGAATTATCGTGGTTAGAAGGTACTCCCAAGATCAAGGCAAGGGGAAGAATGTAATATTCCTGATGGAAATTTACAATGATAAACAAAGCAAACATAGAAAAAACACACAAAAAATTAATCAAACCATCAGAACACCATTTTAAGGCCAAAAACTGCGTTGCTGAGCCATTTTACTAATAAATCATGAAGTACAATAGGTGGTTGGAAATTATGCACCTGCGCTTGACCTAGGAAAGCTAGCTAAGCTCAAGTGATGAATATGAGATCTCCAAGAGTGCTAGCTTGTTCTTCTTGGCTCTGCGCTGAAATGCCCAGAAAGTGTGTTGTTCGCTATGTAGAATGGTTGTTAAGGCCTCCTCCGGTGCTCAGAGCAAATGGAGTGTGGAAATTTCTAAGTCTGACACATTAGAAATCCATACTGCATTATCTGGTTGCATTTACCTCTAAGCAAATGGAGTGTGGAAATTTCTAAGTATGACACACTAGAAATCCCAAATCTCCCTCCAAGAAATCCTCCTGAACTCTTGCGAATTTTTCCCCTCAATCACCAAGCAGATCCCAACTCGAATGCTCCCCAAACTCTTAGTCTCTATAAGTGCACCAAAGCTGCCAGTAAACCCCTGCGCATGCCTTGGAATAGACAAGATCGACCTTCTAAATTGCAACACTCTCACCCCTGTAAATCACCAAGGAAAACTTGTTCTCCCTAATGATAAATCTCTGCAAATTCTCCGGCCAATACTCCACTGATTGCTAGCTTCTCTCAGCCCCCACGAAATTCTTCTACGCCCTTGGACTAGCAAGCACCAACTGAAAGAAACCTGTAAAATATCTCCTCAATGATTTGGAATCAACTCCCCAAATTATTTCCTTGGGTGACGCTCGAAGTTCACCAAAGGAAGAGTTGGAATTTCTGCTTGGAATTTCGTTGTGTTAAGCAACAAGGTTGTCTTGGCTAAACAGCTCTAGAGAATTAATTTTTGAATTGTAAAATGACAAAAAGATGCCAAAGTAAGGATCTCAAGCTCTATTTATAATTTGTTGGCCTCCTTTATGCTTGTGGCCCCCATTCTCTCTCTCTCTCCTAATTCACACTTCCTTCTCTTTTCTCTCTCCTCCAAGAGTGCGAGTTACCTCCTCGGGTCGAATTTCTCTTTCTTGTCACACCCATATTCCACTAGAGTTGCAATTTTCCCTTTTTCTCCTAAGTCCCAATGTCGGAATTGACTCCTCTTCCAAAAATAGTCACTAACGCAGAAAATCAAAATATATTACAAATTTCTAGCTATTGTATGACTAATTTTGTGGTATGAAATTTAACTTTAGCATTTATTAAATTCAATAGTCTACTTGTTTGGTTGAGATTTTAAGGACATTAGCCACCTAGGGTTTGAAATTCTCACATGGTACATTAGAGCTTGATTTCTAATTGAGATTCTCAAGGATTTGCAAGAGTAAATATATTGTAGGGAAGAAGGACCAGTATTAATATAATTTTAAAGTTTTATTTTCTGATTTAAGAGTTTGTGCAATAAATTTTAGAGATGGTAGCAACGAGCCACCGATATAAGGAAATATTGGATAGTGCTCAAATTTCTTCGCATAGAGGGTGAGGGTTACACTCTTACTAAACGAGAATGATCTCTAGGATATTTTCAAGTACGTTGTGACTCCGCCTATAGATTTGCAGGATTTGGTAGTGTTGTACCCATTTTGTCACAAGGCCGAGGAAGCAGTGCACAAAATTTCTCAAAAATCAGAATCATTAGCCAACTACTTGATATATCATTTTAAACCCAATCTCTGCGAGCTGTAATGTAAATGATGCTAGTATGACCATTTAATTATGTAACAACCTAGGTAAGCCTTTGAATTTGGTGATGAATTTCATCCTCGGAGGATTTTTAACCTCACCGAATTATGTGTGTTTCTAAACACAGATAATTGGCAAAGTTTTTCCTCCAACTTAAACCTTAAAGCTAGGGTGGAATTCATTGACAAAGTTATAGGCGAGTCATATTGTTATATCGAGTCTTTGTAAAAGTGGTTTGGGAATAATTTAAGTTATTTGGCTAAATTATTTTATTACAAATCACTTGGTCTACTAGAACATATTGTGTTGTGGAATTGGGTAATTATTTTGAGGGTCTATTGTAATAGTGTATTCCCCCTTTGAAGGTTGAATTTGTAATATTTGATCTAAAAAATATTTTAGTGCATGGTCCCTCATACTTAGACACCATGACTAAAATATTTGAGTGGAAAAAATAATTAATCCCCTCTTGTGTCAATTAATTAATTTTTCTGGCTAAAATAAAATTAAATCTTAAGCCAAAAAATTAATTAATTTAGAGTAAAAGAATAATAATAATAACTTTAGAGAACTTAATTTTCGAAGTGGAAAATAACGAAAAAATTCTTGGGTCAAAAAGAAATTAATTTTTAGAGGTCTCCCACCAAGGGAAAAATGGATTTTTTAAGAAAAATCTAGCCCTTAGGACTTTGGTGGTTAATTCAAAGTCAAAATTTTGAGAAAATTAATCCAAAAAATTAATTTTTGGATTAATAAAAAATGGGTTTTATGAAGAAATTCGAAATTTTCCTCAAACTAGTTATTTTCAACGGCAAAGATTAAAAGATGATCAAATTATTATAACCAGTTGAGATTATTTTGATGGGGATCAAGCCAATGTTTTCAAACTTCGACTCGGACTCCAACTCGGCCGAGGGTTGACTTCGACTCGATATCGACTCGGCTGGCTTGATTTCAATGACTCGGTCGTTGTAAAAAATACATTAAATATTTATTTTTTTATAAAAAAACATAATTGTAAAGATTTTCGTTCATGTTTCCAAACACACAACATTAGAATATAGATAGAAGACAACATATGATCAAAGTAGGCTCATGAATATATTCATTATATCAAAATGGCACCCAGTGCATTGTCTAATACATACATGATGATGATATAGAGATCAAAACAAAAACGCATAACCAAGGAGGCTAGAAATGTCCTCTACAACAAAAGTAAACTGTGACTAGTACTACTAGCTACTGCTAGAGGAGCCAAGATCATCTGGCTCAACCTCTAGATCAGAGTCAGAGAGGCCAACCGATGGCTCCTCCTCATCATCTCCAACTACAACTGTAGAAGTGGTAGTACTAGCAGGCTGTGTAGCAGCTGCAAGCTGAGATAGAAGAGTAATGCGCTTCTGTCGTGGCTGAGCAAAAGAAGTGCCTGCAACTGGAGGACTTGCTGGCCGTGAGGTTGGTACAAGTGGATCAGGATCTGCATTCAACTAAACATTATGTTCGAGTGATGTTATCGTCTGTAAATCATAATCAATATCCTCATCAGAATGAAACTCTGTTGGATGAATCTCCACTACCCAATCTGATGTTGGATCAATGTCTTCCAACACAATGGGATCTGAATCAGGTCTTTTGTTCAGCAATTGGTTGCATTTGAGCCGGAGGTTGTATTGGACATAGACTAGATCATTTAACCGTTTTTGATCCAAATGGTTTCTCTTCTTCGTGTGAATTCTCTCAAAGACAGACCAATTGCGCTCACACCCAGTAACACTGCAAGTTTGACTCAAAATACGAATTGCAAACTTCTGCAATTCAGGACATTGTCTACCAAAAGCCTCCCACCATTGTGATGCAAAAAACATAGGAGTGTAATGAGTTAGCTCAACAAAATTACAAATTATATCCAACTTTCAAATTATAAACGATTTAACAAAATAAGTACTAAGAATTTAAAAATTGAAATTTTTGTTTACCTGGCTCATCTGCTTCCCTTGCAATCTTTTGCTAGGTTTTTCCCAAAGGTACTTGAGGCATTGCTGAAGGTTGTGACCTGTCGGTGTATCTCCAGCTAATCACACTCCAATGGGATCATGCGATCAATGCAGTCAATCAATCCATCTCTAACCTCCCCCTTCAAAGCTCCCGTCGCCTTAGCTTTTTAATGATACCATGGGTTCAAAAAATACCCAGTTGCATGTATAAGGCAATGGAGTTGATTGTTCCATCTTTCATCAATGATTGCCCTAATGGGCCCATACTTAGCCACTTTATCCTTGTATTCCCTCTTTATTTGCTCCTTTGGTTGATCCACAACCTCATAAATGAAGCCCATAGCTAATCTTTCCCCGTCGACCAACCACAACACCTTAACCAGTGGCTCAGCAAGCTTCACAATCTCTGCTTCTTTTCTCCAAAATATTTTTTATTAACTTTATTTTTCAATTCTTTGCCTTCCTGTTTGTGAGACCACTGGCTTTGATTCCATTCTTCGCTGGAAAATATCTTTTGCAAGTTTCTATATTGTGAAAGCATAGATTGCAATGTCAAAAAATGAGTAGCAAATCTAGTGATGGCGGGCCTAATAATATCCTTGCCCCCTGTGTGTCTCCTCATAAGGCTCAAAATCCATGAATGATTGTAGATAATTTTTTTATGCTTTTGGCATGATCTACAGTGTTTTTGGCCCAATCTAATTTGCCAATATCCTCAAGAATGAGGTCTATGCAATGTGCAACACATGGGGTCCAAAAGATGGGTTTATGTTTTTCCTCTAACAATTTACTAGCAAGAACATAATTAGAGGCATTGTCTATGATGACTTGAACAACATTAGCCACCCACACCTCCTCAACAACCTCATCCAATAGCTAAATAAACAATTGTCCATCTTTTACCTTATTGTCGGGAACTGCCGGAACAATCAAGAACGTTGACACAAAGGGTAGAAGCCGGAACTACTGGGAACAACCGAAACTATCGGGAATTGCAGGAACTGCCAGGAAAGCTGACGCAAAGGGCAGACGAGGCTGACGCTGGGGTTTTTCATGGGGTAGATTGGAGTTGAGGAGCTGTCGAGTGTTTATCCGGGGTTTCAGCCGGAGCATCTGTCTCCGAAGGAGAGGTACTATTAACAAAATTATTCTTTGTTGGGTGAGCCGGTTTTTGCACCCAGATTGTATTCAGAAACTGCATAATAATAAAATCCTCAGATAGCTGCACCAATTTTCCCACATTGGGTTTTTCCAGGGACGTTGCTCCAAAAACAACGGTGTCACTTGTGTGCTTGTTTTGTTTCCTTCAATTGATGATCTGTAATGTGTTGAGCATGTACTTGTATTTATTTCCAATATTTACATGGCAAATAACTTGTTAATTAACAGAACAAGTAGGTAGGAATAAACAAGAAAGTACATGAAGGGTTTCTAACGGGTTAGACTTAGAAATTTCAACATGGTATCAGAGTGTGGTTGCATATCATAGGAGAACTGAAGACATCAGCCGAGCAAAGCAGCAGTAGCAGCTGAAATCAGTTGTCCCAAGTGGCAGAGCTAATCCTTGCAGAAGGCGACAGAGGAAGGAGTGACGTAGAGGGACTGCGTCATCATTCTAGGCCAGAGAAAGACAACACAGAGGCTAAGGGAGGTAGAATTAGGCTCACGCAGAGCCACGCAGAGGCCAAGATGGCTGACGCAATTGACTGGGGGAGCTGATTTGCTGGTGCCAGGATTGCGCAAAGCCAAGTGGCTCAATCCTTCAGTTGCTGGGGTATAGGAGGCTGTGGGCAAGTTGCAGAGTGAAGCTACTAGGGTACTGTAGTCAAAACAGTACCTAACAGGGCAAGACCAAGGGAGGGAGTTGCTGCCGAGGCGGATTTCTAGCCAAGGAATCCAGATCAGTGGTGTAGTTGCACAGACGATCGAAGAGGGGCAACTTGACGGTTGGCAGAAGGATTTCTAGGAGGGAAATCGGGACTCAAAGGGAGTCTAGAAGAGAACTTCCAGACGAGAAGTAGAGAGACTCGGAGGAGTCGAACAGAGAACTTCCAAATGGAAAGTAGAGAGACTCAGCAAGAGTCGAACCAAGAACTTCCATGCGGGAAGTAGAGAGACTCGGAGGAGTCGACAAAGAAGAGTAGAGAGATGGCCATGAATGGGATGAGGGATCAGGATAGGCTGGACAGAGCATCCAACATTATGGTCTGGAAGGCCGGGATCCTGTCCATTCTAGATAAACATCGTATCAATGCCTTCACCTTGAGGGACGACGATTGTGCCATGAGTACATGTGCCACTTGAGAAGAAGTGGGGAGACATTGAGATGTAGTCAGACAGACTACAGGCGATGAGGGGCAGGATCCTCGAGGTACCCAAACTCTTTGATTATACCTTGATATAGGAGTCGCGAAGAGGAGTAGCAGTACTGGCGGATGTCAGTAGGGACAGATGCAGATGGAGCGACAGAGGGAGCTATAGTGCAGGATTCCCAGGACAATGCTAGGCTAGCAGGCTGCAACAGTGCGAGAGGCACGGCAGTGTTGCACTAGTGCAGGATGGCACAGAGAGGTGTGCAACGATGCGAGATGTACAGAGTTGTTGCAGCGGCATCGAGGTCAAAGAGGGAGCAATTGTCAGTGATAGAGGGAGCTTCAGCATCGGGAGTGTTTCTAGCTTGACGGAGATGTTAGAGTTGGGAGATCAGTTACTTACTTCTCGGTAACTGAGTTGCAGTGCAATAGTTAGCAGTGGTAGTACTATGGGCAACACCATGTAGCATGGTGAGAGGCATTGCAGTGCAGATGCAGCAGTGGTAGTGGCAGGGCCATGGGTAGTAGCACGGATGCAGAGGGAGTTGCAGTACGGATGCAGCAGTGGCAGTGGCAAGGCCATGGGTAGCAGTGCAGGATGCAACACTGTAGAGGATGTTGGGCAGCAGACCTAGCATCAGCACAAGGACCGATGCCAGATGATCAAAGTGATGCTCAGTGAGGAGTATTAATAGAGCACAGTCCTCGCTAAGAGGGAGTGTTGATTTGGGGTAGCACCAGATGTGCTCTAGCCACGAAAATTGGTGGAGAGGCTAAGGCACATGAGATCTCCAATACCCAGAAAGGGTTTGGGCAGATTCTAAATAGTTTGATGATATTAAAATAATTAATATTTTTAATGGAGTCCTTAAATTTAACTTAGGGAAAATAAAATATTAATGTGAATTAATATAAAACTGTGTTAGAATGGTCCAAAAGTCATGGATCAAGCCAGATCTAATCTTAGCCGTTGATCAGGGACTTAATCTCGGCCATTGATTTGTCAACAAGAAAAGTATAGGAGGAGGCTTGAGGGTCACTTGGAGAACACACCGAGTTGATCAAGATTTCGACTTTCTGGGGCAGGGTTTGTTGAGGAAGTCGAGAGAGTGATTAGAGTTGCAACTGAGGGGCAATGAATACAGAAGCAGAGAGGCAGAGATAGTGCCAGGAGGATCAGTGCAACAATTGGGAAAGCTGACAGAGAGGGCAGAAGCCGGAACTGCCGGGACAACCAGAACTACCGGGAACTGCTGGAACAGCTGGGAAAGCTGACGCAGAGGGCAGAAGCCGGAACTGCTGGAACAGCGGGGAATGCTGACACAGAAGGCATAAGCTGGAACTACAGGGAACAATCGTAACTGCTGGAAACTACTAGAACTGACGGGAAAGCTGACGCAGAGGGCAGAAGAGGCTGACGTTGGGGTTTTTCGTGGGGCAGATTGGAGCTGAGGAGCTGCTAGAGTGTTTATCCGGGTTTTAGCTGGAGCATCTGTCTCCGAAGGAGAGGTACTACCGCCGAGATTATTCTCTATTGGGTGAGCCGGTTTTGGTACCCAGATTGTATTCAGAAACTGCATAATAATAAAACCCTCAGGCAGCTGCACCGGTTTTCCCGCATTGGGTTTTTCCGGGGACATTGGTCCAAAAACAACAGTGTCACTTGTGTGCCTTTTTTGTTTCTTTCAGTTGATGATTTGTAATGTGTTGAGCATGTACTTGTATTTTTTTCCCATATTTACCTAGTAAATAACTTGTTAATTAACAGAACAAGTAGGTAGGAATAAATCAGAAAGTATTGTTGAAGTTTCTAAGTCTACTAATTAGAAACCCTCCATGCACTATACTGATTTAATCCTACCTACTTGTTCTATTACTTAACAAGTTATTTACCATGTAAATACTAAAGATAAACACCAGTGCATGCTCAACATGTTACAGATCATCAACTGAAGGAAACAGACACAAGCACACAAAATGACACCGTTATTTTTGGACCAATGTCCACGGAAAAACCCAATGCGGGAAAACCGGTGCAGCTATCTGAGGGTTTTCTTATTAAGCAGTTTCAGAGTACAATTTGGGTGCCAAATCCGGCTTACCCAACAAAGAATGCCCTTGGCAGTAGTACCTCTCAGTCTGAGACAGATGTCTCGGCTGAAACCCCGGATAAACCCTCTGGCAACTCCTCAACTCCAATCTGCCCCAGAAACACCAATGTCTGCCTCTCTTGACTGCGTCAGCCTCTCTCTGCCCAGCCTTAGCCCTGCGTCACCCTGAATAGGCCTCGTCAGCCTCAGGAGGCCCTACGTCAGCCTTCTAGCCCTTTGCGTCAGCTACGCTAGCCTCTCTGAAGCACTGCGCAGCTCCTGGCTGCCTCTGCATG
The DNA here is from genome assembly GCA_000404065.3 of Pinus taeda. Classification (NCBI taxonomy): domain Eukaryota; kingdom Viridiplantae; phylum Streptophyta; class Pinopsida; order Pinales; family Pinaceae; genus Pinus; species Pinus taeda. The sequence goes on along the minus strand of APFE030541982.1, from coordinate 56,923 downwards.
GCCCTGCATGAGCCCTGGCTACTACCGCGTCACTCTCTCTGGCTCCTGCACTGATCTCCCGACACTATCTTTGCCTCTCTATCTCTCTGTACTCACTGCCCCTCAGTTGCAACTCCAATCACTGATTTTATCTCTCTTAGCAAACCCCGCTCTAGAGAATAGAATGACTACTCATCTGGTGTGCTCTCCAAGTGACCCTCAAGGCTCCTCTTATACTTTTCTCATTGACATATCAACAGCCGAGATTAAGTCCCTAATCAACGGCTAAGAATAGATTTGGCTTGATCCATGTCTTTTGGACCATTCTAACACAGTTTTATATTAATCCACATTAGTATTTTAATTTACCTAAGTTTAGACTTACGGGCTCCATTAAAAATATCAATTATTTTAATATTTCTCAAACTATTTAGAATCTGCCCAAACCCTTTCTGGGTATTGGATATCTTATGTGCCCCAACCTCTCCACCAAATTTTGTGGCTAGATCACATCCGATGCTACCCCAAATCAACACTCCCTCTTAGCAAGGAGTGTGCTCTAGTAATACTCCTCACTGAGTATCACCCTGATCATCTGGCATCGATCCATGTGCTGATGCTAAGCATGCTGCCCATCATCCTCTGCATTGCTGCATCTTGTATTGATACCCATGGCTTTGCCATTGCCACTATTGCATCTGTATTGCAACTCCCTCTGCATCCATGCTGCTGCCCATGGCTCTACCACTGCGACTGCTGCATTCGCACTGCATCTCCTCTCATCATGCTGCATCGTGCTGCCCATTGCTACACTGCAACTGAGAAGTAAGTAACTGATCTCCCAATTCTGACCTCTCTGTTGGGCTAGAAACCCTCCTGTTGTTGAAGCTCCCTCTGCCATTGACAAGTGCTCCCTCTCTGACCTTTGCGCTACTGCAACAACTCCCCACATCTCCCACTGTTGCACACCTCTTTGTGCCATCCTGCACTGGTGCAACACTCCCGTGCCTCTTGCACTGCTGCAACTTGCTAGCCTCGCGCTGTCCTGGGACTCCTGCACTGTAGCTCTCTCTGCTGCTCCATCTGCATCCATCTCTACCCACATCAGCCAGTCCCGCTACTCGTCTTCGGGGCTTCCGTAGCATGGTCTAATCCAAGAGGTTGGGTACCTCGAGGATCTTGCTCCTCATCGCCTGTAGTTTGCCTGACTACAGCTCGATGTCTTCCCATTTCTGCTCAAGTGGTGCGTGTGCACTCATGGCACAGTCATTGTCTGTCTCCACTTCCTTCTCTGCCCTTGCTGGAACTGCCTTAGTCTCGAAAGACTCTCCTTTACTCTTCTTCCTTGAACACTGGGTCGCATAATGACCCAGCTCCCCACAGTGGAAGCACTTGATCTTGGAGAGATCCTTCTTCCGTTTTTCTTGCTTTCCCTCAAATGCTAGGGCAACATCTTCCTCCTCCTTTTTGACACTGATCCCTTTACTGCTGCTTCTCGCCTTTGTCTGCCATCTGATCTCTTCTTGGAAAAGAGCCGCCCACGTCTCTTCCCAAGGTGGAAGGGTCCCTCTGCCCAGTATACTCTGGACAAATACCTCCCAGTCTTCTGAGACTGCATTCAGGGGTTTTCTCACCATCAATTCCTGATCCATTGTGGCTCCTATGGAAGTCAACTGATCTCGGATCTCACTCAGTCCTCTAAGGAAGGTGTCGATCGGTTCTCCCTTCTTCATCTGATATGACCTCATCTAATTTTCTAGTAACATCTTTCTCTGCACAGAAGTATGCTGGTACAATTTCTTTAGGGCCTCCCACATCTCATCTGCCGTTTCCTTCTCGGCAATGTGTGGTACTACATGGTCCTTGACCCCATCAAGGATGATGCTCTTGGCCCTCACCATTACCTCCTCGTACTTGTCGTTCTCAGCTTGGTCGACTCGGATAGCTATCGTCCTCAAGGCGAAGTGCTTGACACTATTTCTGTCGAGTAGAGATAAGATTCGGGCCTTCCAGAATGCGAAGTTTGAGGCTCCGTCCAGTCTGTCCTGGTCTCTTACTTCGTATAGTGCCATGCTGCTCTTCTACTTCCCTCCTGGAAGTTCTTGATGTGACTCCCTTTGAGTCTCGATTTCCCTCCTAGAAATCCTTCTGCCGATGTCGAGATGCCCCCTACTCTGATCGCTTGTGCAACCGTACCACTGATCCGGATTTCTCGGCTAAAAACCATTGGTAGAAACGCCCTCCTCCTTGGCCTTCCCATGTCAGGTACTGTTCTGACTACAGTACCCGACCAGCTCTACTCTGCAGCTTTCCCACAGCCTCCTAAACCCCAACAACTTGAAGGTGAGAGCTCCTAGGCTCTGCGCAATCCCGGCACCGGCAACTCGACCTCAGCCAACTGCGTTACAGTCCTCTGGCCCTCTGTGTGAGCCTCTCTTTGCTTCCCTTAGCTTCTGCACTGCCTCTTCCTGGCTCTTCCTTGATGACGTAGGCATTGCGTCACCCTTCTCTTGTTGCTGCTCTGCTAGGAACAACTTCTATCACTCGGGACAATTGTTTTCTGCTGCTATTGCTCTGCTCGGCTGATGTCCTCAGTTCTCCTGTGATCTGCAACCACGCTCTGATACCATGTTGAAGTTTCTAAGTCTACTAGTTAGAAACCCTCCATGCACTTTACTGATTTATTCCTACCTACTTGTTCTGTTATTTAACAAGTTATTTACCATGTAAATACTGAAAATAAACACTAGTGCATGCTCAACATATTATAGATCATCAACTGAAGGAAACAAACACAAGCACACAAAATGACACCGTTATTTTTGGACCAATGTCCCCAGAAAAACCCAATGTGGGAAAATCGGTGCAGCGATCTGAGGGTTTTCTTATTAAGTAGTTTCAGAGTACAATCTAGGTGCCAAATTCGGCTTACCCAACGGAGAATGCCCTTGGCAATAGTACCTCTCAGTCTAAAACAGATGTCTTGACTAAAACCCCAGATAAACCCTCCGGCAGCTCCTCAGCTCCAATCTGCCCCAGAAACTCCAGCGTCTGCCTCTCTGGACTACGTCAGCCTCTCTCTGCCCAGCGCTAGCCTTACGTCACCCTAAATAGGCCTGCGTCAGCCTTTAGGCCCTCTACGTCAGCTACGTTAGCCTCTCTAAAGCACTACGCAGCTCCTGGCTGCCTCTGCGTGAGCCCTGGTTGCTACTGCGTCACTCTCTCTGGCTCCTGCATTGATCTCCTGACACTATCTCTACCTCTTTGTCTCTCTGTACTCACTGCCCCTCAGTTGCAACTTCGATCACTGATTCTATCTCTCTTAGCATACCCCGCTCTAAAGAATAGAATCACTGATCATCTGGTGTGCTCTCCAAGTGACCCTCAAGCCTCCTCTTATACTTTTCTTGTTGACATATCAACGACCGAGATTAAGTCCCTAATCAACGGCTAAGATTAGATCTGGCTTGATCCAGTCTTTTGGACCATTCTAACACAGTTTTATATTAATTCACAATAATATTTTAATTTCCCTAAGTTTAGACTTAGGGACTCCATTAAAAATATTAATTATTTTAATATTTCTCAAACTGTTTAGAATCTTCCCAAACCCTTTCTAGGTATTGGAGATCTTATGTGCCCCAACCTCTCCACCAAATTTCGTGGCTAGAGCACATCCGATGCTACCCCAAATCAACAAGTCCATGAAGGGTTTCTAATGGGTTAGACTTAGAAATTCCAACAATAATTTCGGTCCAAATTTCCCCTAGTTGTTGGCTGAATTGGGACCCTTGTTTGACCCCTAAAATCTGCCTAGAAAATTCTGCCAAATTGTTTCTGAGGTCCTTGTCAAAAACCCAGAAAAACCGAGAAAGGGTTTGTCCAAGTTTTGATGCTCCAAAATTGACTCCACAATCAGAAGATGTAAGCTGCAACAAATTTTGCGTTTGTTGCTCCTCCAAAGTTTTGGAAAATTCCCCCAAAAGAGTTGCAAACTCCAAGCAAGGGGTCTCTCGGACTCCTCAAATCTCCTGCCCAAACTCGCTTCACTCCTAAACTCCTAAGTGTGCCTCCTCCAAGCACTGTGCAGTCCTTGCGCTGCTACTAGTGTCTCCTATCCACAAACTCACACTCTCATTGCTGGAACAATTGGAACTGGATGGAACTCCCTCCTTGGTCTGGCACTCGAAGTCCACCGAAGTAAGGGTTGAGATCTCCGCTCAGAGACACTCATGTGTTAAACAACACTTGCAGACTTGGCTTCAACTCAAGCGTGCTATGTCAAAGACAAGATTTCTGAATAGATGAATGAATGACCAAAATGAGTGCCTCTTGCTCTATTTATATTTCATGGGTCCTTCTCTCCTTATGTTCCCCTCTCTCTCTCTCTCTCCTAATTCACACTCCCTTCTCTGTCCTCTCTCTTCCAAGCGTGAGTTCCCTCCTTGGGTCGAATTTCTCTTTCTTGTGGTCCCCACTTTCCACTAGAGCAACAATATTCTATTTTCATCCTAAGTCCCGGTGCCGGAATTGCGTCATCTTCTCAAACTCATCTCTAATGCGGAAAATCAAAATTGGGGATATTACGGTCCTCCCCGCCAAAAATTGCTTGTCCTCAAACAATGCCTGAACTAGTGCCTACTCTGTCTACTGATCACCCTTATCACCATCAGTAATACCGGGGTCCCAAATGCACCGCTGAGTCATCCCAGGTCTCTGCACTATCCTGACATGAAAGAATCTTTCAATACCAGGACACCAATCCATCTTGCCCCACCTGAAGCTCCCCTCGCTCCACTCACTATCCTGCCAGGTATAAGTACCAGAAATCCCATATATAGCATCAATGAGTAGGGGATTATGATAATGTGGCACCATGCTCAACTCCTCGTGAAGTTGTACTATCACGTAGGCCATCCCATGCACTCCAGGAGTATATTCTCGAAGATACCACCCAATCCCTGCAGAGGTAGCGCCTCGCTCATGTGAGCTTCTCCTGATATCATCCTGCTAGCCTAGCTTCCATGCTAATGAAGTCCCCCACGCCATCAGTGACTTGCTAAAGATCAATGGAAGATCTGCATGATCTCCCCCTATAGTAGCCAGCTCATCCCTAAAGGTTATTGAGCTATGAAGAGTGGTGATGATTAGGTCCCCTGCTAATCTCAGACTGGTGCCACCATGCTGAATTTGTGCTACTCTGATTATGACATACTCCCCACTGTGTGCAGACTGTATCCTCCTCTCATGAGGCATAGTGGCGAAATATCTGTGAGAGCAAAGCTCATCATGCTAATCTCAACCTGAGCCATAACAAGATAAGTCTGACTTGCCATAACGTGGAAGTCTCAGTGATCCCTCATGTGTCAAACCCAAAGTGAACTGGATCACTCTCTACCATGACCCTTCTCTATTGATTTGGGGTAGCATCAGATGTGCTCTAAGCCTCAAATTTTGCAGGGAGGCTTGGGCACATGCATTCCAAAGAACCCCGAAAATGTTTTGGGAAATTCCACCTAGGGATGATTATATTAAAATAATTCATATTTTCAATGGGGTTCCTAAGTCTAAACTTAGGAAAATTAAAATATTGGTGGGTATTAATCTAATTGTGGGTGTAACTTTTAGAAAGAGATGGAGATCAAGTCAAAATGATCTGAGCCTTTGATTAAGAGTTAATCTAGGTCGTTGGTTGTCTAACAAGAAGATATAAGAAGGGGCTTGAGAGTCATTTGGAAAACACACCAAGAGAGATCAAGAAATTGATTTTCTGAAGTGAGAAGTTTTCAGGAGGAAAATTCGATTAAGGAGATTTCTTGCAGTAGAGGGGCAGGGAATCATTAGTAGAGAGAGGCAAATATTAATCTAGCAGTGGCAGCGCTGAGCCAGAGGGGCTGACGCAAAGCCACACAAAGGCAATGCAGAAGCCAGTGAGGAGTCCGAAATTTACAAAGGGAATTTGAGTTTCAGAAGCAGGGAGCTTGGGTGTGAGACCGAGAGGCAGAAATCGAATCACCTGGCCAGAAAATCGACCAGCCAAAGGTTTGGCGCAATCCCCAGAGAGCTTGACATTGGGCTGACGCATATGTTGCGCAGAGGCACCACAGAGGCAGCTAGAAAAGCTGGGGACAATCAGTCCGGGGCTGGATCAGTCAGGATTTCCAGTGATAGTGTGAGGTAACCTCACAATTCTTTCTGCCAGTATTTCTCTCTGTAACTGAATAACCCTGTGAGGTATTCAAAGATGTATTCAGAATTTGCTACTACTTAATAATAATAAACCCTCAGAGTTGTTGCACCAGTTTTCCCGCATTGGGTTTTTCCGGGGACTATTGTCCAAAAATAATGGCGTCCTATGTGTTTGTATTTCCTTGCTTAGTTTCTATGTTTCAAAATCATATTTAATTTGGTGTAGGCCGCTTCAGTAATTTGCTTCAATATTTCAAGAAGAAATCTGAAATAAGGTTGTAATGTAATTTACCATCTAGGTAAAGTAGATTCAGTTGGTTGCAGTAGGATTCTTGAGATTGTTAGATCTAGGATTTTTCACATGGTATTAGAGTTTTTGATGTGAAACGGGAAGAGCAAATCTAGCACTAAAGCAAGGGCCAGCTTGTTGCAGCAAATAGTAGTTCGAATCCCCTGTGGGATTGCACAGTTCTATCTAGGAGGGTTATATTTTTGGGGTTGTCTCTCTCTGAGCGAGCCGACAGAGAGGTAAGGCTGTGAGATCGAAAATTTGCCAAGGTAGAGGGAGCCACGCAAAGCGTCAGTGCAGAGCTAGAGGGACGCAGTTTTCTGCAAGCTGAGTGCTAGGCAAAAAAGTTGTCGGAAGAAGGAAGCAAATTGCATAGTGAGGGAATTTTTCCACAGTGATTTCTTGCTGAGGAAATCAGTATTTCTCATTTGATGGGCAGCAGAGGAGCAACAGACTTACCAGCTCCATCAGGGAGTGCGTAAGTCAGCCTAAGAGCTATGCAGTAGGGAGAAAGAGGGACATGTTCAACAATTTTCGAAGGAGATGGCAACCAGTGGCTTGAGGGATCAGGACAGGTTGGACGAGCTTCCAACTACATCATCTGGAAGGCTAGAATGACTTTCCTTCTAGATGGGCATGCCCTCAAGATGTATGTTAATAGTGTGGTAGTTGTCCCTATGGATGAAGATCCACTGAAGAAGTACAGAGCTGAGATGGCGAAGGCGAAGAGGATGATCCTGGATGGATTCAAGGCTCATGTGGTATGTCACGTTGCTAGCAGAGGGATTGCTAAGGAGATGTGGGATGCCTTGGCCACATTGTATCAGGGATCTTTTGAGCAGCGGAAGATGTACTTGGAATAGAAGTTGAGATCTGCACGGATGTAGAAGGGAGAACGTGTGGATCCATTCCTCACGAAGCTAAAGGAGACCCGTGATGAGTTGTCGGCTGCAGGGCATACGCCTCAGGATTCAAAGCTAGTAAGACTGGCCCTAAATTCTATCTCGAATGAATGGCAAGTCTTTGTCCAGAGTATCCTGGGCAGTGCAGCATTGCCCAATTGGGATGAGATGTGGGCAACTCTAAAACAAGAGGAGCTGAGGAGAGACCTGGTCAAGGTCAAACTTGACGGAGTAGCAGCAGTAGTGGGTCGAAGCTCAAAGTAGAGGAAGAGGATAATGCAGCCCTTGCATCGAAGGGGCAGTAGGGGCAACATAGATGAAAGAAGGACGTCTCCAAGGTGAAGTGTTTCAGATGTGTCGAGATGGGCCACTATGCATCCCAGTGTCCTTTGAAGAAAAAGGACAAGGATGATGTTGATTTGGGGTAGCATCGGATGTGCTCTAGCCACGAATTTGGGTTTTTCCGGGGACATTGGTCCAAAAATAATGGTGTCATGTGGTGTGTTTGTTCTTGTTTCTTTTAGTTGCTAATCTATAATATGTTGAGCATGCACTGGTGTTTATTTTCAGTATTTATTTTGTAAATAACTTGTTAAGGAAAAATAACAAGTAGGTAGGAATAAATCAGAAAAAGTGCATGAAGGGTTTCTAACTAAGTAAACTTAGAAACTTCAACATGGTATCAGAGGGTGATTGCAAATCACAGGAGGACTAAAAGACATCAGCCAAGTGGAGCAATAGCAGCAGAAAACCGTTGTCCTGAGGTGATAGGAGCTATTTCTAACAATGTAGAAGCCAAGGAGTGTGACGCAGAGCCAGCCAGGGCCATGCAGAGGAAGCCGAAAGTTGTGTAGAACCCCGGAAAGGCCAGCGTTGCTGACATAGAGGGCCAGAGGGCTGACGCAGGGCATCCCAAGGCTGGCGCAGAGCCAACGTGAGGCAAAGAGGGGTTGACGTAGTTCACAGAGCGGTAGTTGTTGGGGTTTAGAAGGCTGCAGGAATATTGCAGAGTGGAGCTGGTGAGGTACTGTAGTCAGAACAGTACCTGACAGAGCAGGGCCAAAGGAGTTGTTATTGAGGGTTTCTAGCCGAGGAACCCGGATCAGCAGCGCAGTTGCAAGAGTCGATTAGAGTAGGGGGCATTTCAACAAGTGGCAGAAGGATTTCCAGGAGGGAAATCAGGACTTAGAGGGAGTCCAGAAGAGAACTTCTAGACGGGAAGTAGAGACTCAGAGTCGTCGAACAAAGAACTTCCAGGAGGGAAGTAGAGGATCATCATGGCACTACACGGGGTAAGTGACCAGGATAGACTGGACAGAGCATCGAACTTTGCAGTCTGGAAGGCCAGAATCTTATTAGTGCTTGACAGGAATCGTGTCAAGAACTTCGCCTTAAAGGTTATAGCTATCCCAGTCGACCCCAATGATAACGACAAGTATGAGGAGGCAATGGCGAGGGCCAAGAGCATCATCCTTGATGGGGTCAAGGACCATGTAGTACCACACATTACCGAGAAGGAAACGACATATGAGATGTGGGAGGCCCTCAAGAAATTGTACCAGCATACTTTTGTGTGGAGAAGAATGTTACTTGAAAATTAGTTGAGGTCGTATCAGATCAAGTAGGGAGAACCGATAGACACCTTCCTAAGAGGATTGAACGAGATCCGAGATCAGTTGACTGCTATAGAAGCCACGTCGGATCAGGAGTTGATGGTGAGGACGACCTTGAATGCAGTCTCAGAAGACTGGGAGGTATTTGTCCAGAGTATATTGGGCAGAGGGACACTTCCACCTTGGGATGAGATGTGGGCGGCTCTTCGCCAGGAAGAGATCAGACGGAAGTCGAAGACGAGTAGCAACAACATGGGGATCAAAGTCAAGCAGGAGGAGGAAGATGTTGCCCTAGCATCTGAGGGAAAGCAAGAAAAGCAGAAGAAGAAGGATCTCTTCAAGATCAATTGCTTCCACTGTTGGGCGCTGGGTCATTATGCGACCCAGTGTCTAAGGAAGAAGAGTAAGGGGGAGTCTTCCGAGACTAAGGTAGCGCCAACATGGGCAGAGAAGGAAGTTGTGACAAACGATGACTGTGCCATGAGTGCACACACGCCACTTGAGTGGAAGTGGGGAGACATTGTGCTGTAGTCAAGTGGACTACAGGTGATGAGGGTCAAAATCCTTGAGGTACCTAGCCTCTTGGATTAGACCTTGCTACAGGAGCCCCGATGAGTAGCAGGACTGGCTGAGTGGGTAGAGACGGATGCAGATGGAGTGGCAGAGGGAGCTACAGTGCGGGAGTCTTGAGACAGCGCAGAGCTAGCAAGCTGCAGTAGTGCGAGAGGCACAGGAGTGTTGCACCAGTGCAGGACAACACTGAGAGGTTCGCAATGATGCGAGATGCAGGGAATTGTTGCAGCAACACAGAGGTCAGAGAGGGAGCACTTGTCAGCGGCAGAGGGAGCTTTAGCATCAGTGGGTGTTTCTAGCTCAACAAGGAGGTCAGTTGGGTGATCAGTTACTTACTTCTCAGTAATTGAGTTGCAGTGCAACAATGGGCAGCACGATGCAGCATGATGAGAGGAGGTGCAGTGCAGATGCAATGCTGGGAGAAAGAACCAGTAGTAGCACGGACGCAGAGGGAGCTGTCATACAGATGCAGTAGTGGCAGTGGCAAAACCATGGGCAGCAGTACAGGACACAGCAGTGCAGAGGATGTTGGGCAGGAAGGCCTAGCATCAGCACAGGTACCGATGTCCAATGATCAAAGTAATACTCAGTGAGGAGTATTGCAAGAGCACAGTCCTCGCTAAGAGGGAGTGTTGATTTGGGGTAGAATCGAATGTGCTCTAGCCACGAAATTGGGTTTTTCTGGGGACATTGGTCCAAAAATAATGGTGTCATTTGGTGTGTTTGTTCTTGCTTCTTTTAGTTGCTGATCTGTAATATGTTGAGCATGCATTGGTGTTTATTTTCAGTATTTATTTTGTAAATAACTTGTTAAGGAAAACTAACAAGTAGGTAGGAATAAATCAGAAAAAGTGCATGAAGGGTTTCTAACTAAGTAAACTTAGAAACTTCAACAGATGAGAAGCACAAACCTAAGGTTGTAGCTGCAAAGATTGAATAGGAGGAGGTTTCCATGACAACCAAGATACCTCCAGGAGGGAGGTGGGTTGATACAGAACTATAGTTCGATAGAGCTATAGATGGGCAAGATCCTTGAGGAGCCCACCTCTTGGATCATCACCTTGCTACGAGAGCCCATGATCAGTAGTAGCGGGATGGAAGAGTTTTCAGTTGGTTCCATGGAGTGTTGATTCGACAGATGTAGTAGTTAGTAGTGCCAGAACATGAGCAACACATAGCAGAGTAGCAACAGTGTGTGGAGGCACAATGCAGAGCTTCAGCAACGCAGTGGCTTCAAAAGACAACATGGGACTAGCAGTAGTCAGGCTTTCAGCACTGAGGTGTATCCACTGGATGCTTGTCCAGTTTTGGGTGTTTGCAGATGCTTCTATAGCAACTGAGTTGCAGTGTTAGCAGTGGTAGTGCTAGTAGCATAGAAGATGCATCATTTGAGAGGGAGCTGTAGTACAAATGTAGCATTGGCAGTGTCAAAGGAAGCAATACATTTGCAGCGGCAGCGGAGTAGTTGGTGGACAGCATGTCAAACATCAGCAACGCAAAGGACGATGCTTCAGTGTCAGAGAAGTATGCAGCAACTGTATATTGCTAGAGCACATTCCTCACTAAGAGGGAGTATTGATTTGGGGTAGCATTGGATGTGCTCTAAGTCTCAAATTTTGCAGGGAGGCTTGCGCACATGCATTCTAAAGAACCGAGAAACCATTTTGGGAAATTCCACCCAGAGATGATTATATTAAAATAATTAATATTTTTAATGGGGTTCCTAAATCTAAACTTAGGAAAATTAAAATATTAATGGGTATTAGTCTAATTGTGGGTGTAACTTCTAGAAAATGATGGAGATCAAGTCAAAATGATCTGAGCCTTTGATTAGGAGTTAATCTAGGCCATTGGTTGTCCAACAGGAAGATATAAGAAGGGGCTTGAGGGTCATTTGGAAAACACACCAAGAGAGATCAAGAAATCGATTTTCTTAAGTGATAAGTTCTCAGGAGGAAAATTTGATTGAAGAGATTTCTTGCAGTAGAGGGGCAGGGATAGCTTCTGAAGAGAGAGATTTTCTCAGCCGAAGAATCATCAGCAAAGAGAGGTAGAGAATAATCCGGCAATGGTAGCGCTGAACCAGAGTGGCTGACGCAAAGCCACACAGAGGCAACGTAGAAGCCAGTGAGGAGTCCAAAATTTGCAGAGGGAATTCAAGTTTCAGAAGCCGGGAGCCAGGGTGTGAGACCAGGAAGCAGAAATTGAATCTCCTGGCCAGCAAATCTACCAACTAGAGAATTGATGTAGTCCCCAGAGAGCTGATGCAGAGGCAGCCAGAAAATCCAGGGGCAATCAGTCTGGGGCTGGATCAACCAGGATTTCCAGTGATAGTGTGAGGTAATCTCACAATTCTTTCTGCCAGTATTTCTCTCTATAATTGAATAACTTTGTGAGGTATTCATAATTTGCTACTGCTTAATAATAATAAACCCTCAGAGCTGCTGCACCGGTTTTCCCACATTGTGTTTTTACGGGGACTATTGTCCAAAAATAACGGTGTCCTATGTGTTTGTATTTCCTTGCTCAATTTCTATGTTTCAGAATCATATTTAATTTGGTGTAGGCTGCTTCAGTAATTTGCTTCAATATTTTAAGAAGAAATCTGAAATAAGGTTGTAATGTAATTTACCATCTAGGTGAAGTAGATTCAGTTGGTTGCAGTAGGATTCTTGAGATTGTTAGATCCAGGAATTTTCACATGCTCATCACAAAGGGGAGTGATCCACCTACCAACCGGGTCCCTGGATCCCCCAAACATACGGGGAGCTCATAACTCCTTCTCCTCATAAGATGTCACTGCATAGCGCTACTATCTGCTAGAACCCATCTGGCCTTCATCTCTGACCCCTGTATGTATCCCCTGGGTAGACCCCAAGTATCAGGAGTATGTCCCACGCATGTGAACATGCCCTGCTCCTTCCAGACCATGCAGAGAAATCTGCTATCCCAACTCCTGACGATAAGCTTGGACACTATTCAGAGTCTGGTTACTCTCTTGAAGACTAACTCTACCATCCACCATCCCTCAAGTGTGAGCTCAAGGGTGGAACATATGCTACCTCGGCTATCAACCACACCATCCCTAAGCTTGTATCCAACAACAAGTTAACCTACCAAGGGTCTCAATTGGAGAGTCTCCGCCCAGCTCATGACATGCGATGTCTCATCCAACTGTCTAGGGTGAGCCTCCCATGCCTTGCTACCTGAATGGAGCGTGTCAAGGGGAAACAACCGAAGACTCTATGCCTGTAAGAAACACTAGAGGATGATGGGCGGATATGCCCCAAAGGGTATGATCAAAATTCTGCCGAAATGCTCAAGAGTGATCCTACGGACGACACTCTCTCTGCCTCAGATCTGCTGATAACTCCCTCAAAGCCCTGTCTCCGCTAAACTTGGTGTTCCTAAATGCTCAACAATGTCCTCATCGATCCTAAATGAGTTGCATCTACGGGTACATCCAATGCCTCGATCCATAAGTCTCCTTCGGGGCCACGCTCCAAGAGCCCGTTGCACTGCATCATGTGTCACTGCATACCACCAAGTCTCATCGTGCTCCTCGACATGCCAATGTATGATGCAACCTGTCCCTGTATACCACTAGATAGCCTCGGAAATGGCTATACCATCTTGTTTCGCCCTGCGTCCTGTCTGTGTCAAGGCACCATTCACTCCCAGGGTGTACTCAATGTAATGTAAGGCACTCCTACTCCACAACGCAACCCAACACACTGTGGTACACCACCATGCACCTCCATGTCCACCTGTAGTATACTTCTCAGTGCTATATGCTCCCACACATCCCTAGATGTGATGGCCTAGAGCCATGTCTCTATGTATTGGCCTACACCCGATCGGTATCATCACCTCCACCATCACGTCACTATACCTGCCGATGAATGGATCTTCACTCCAAATCCCCTCTGAAGGATCCAAGAAGTGAATCTCCCTATGTGTCAGCAATGATGCTACCACTACGCTGATCCTCTGCATTCTCTGTGCCCCAGACAAAATTGAAGAGCCCCTAGCTCCATACAAGGCACCGTCTAGTGGCCTGCCAATGCCACCTCCTCTGACAAGCTCCTTCCTGAGTATGTTGATCACCTTGTCATCCCGTGTACAGACGTGATACCAAGACAACCAAAGGAGTCTGTCCATAAACTGGTTGGCCACTGGTGTTGACTGAGACTCCCCTAGTGAATGTGCATGCTCAACTACTAAGTTAACTGTACCATCCAGGTTGTAGCCAACCATCATATTTGGGAAATGATAGGTAGTCCCATCCGAAACCCAATGCCAATTTGCGCTGCCAGTATCCCCAGTGCCTTGAAGCTCCTGCTGAGCTACACCCAGGTCCACCACCATCTCCATAGCCCACTCCATAGGGTACCAACTCAGAATCTCTCGCCATCCAACCCAAAGAGAAGGATCAAATGCACGAACTCCTACACATAGAACAACCCCAACATGCGGATGTTTCACCTTGTGAAACTCCGATCGTCTCATCCTGCTACCCAGGTCAACACGAGATCTGACTAGGTAGTTTTGTCTCTCTTCTCCATTGGGCAAAGGTGACCCAACAATATTTCTAAACTGGTCATCCCCGCTGGTATGCCTAGAAAACTCTGCCTCTCTCAATCCAATGCGTAGGGATGGGTTGATAACATTGTAGATCCTGTCAGTGCGCCTCTGAAGTGAACTGTGCTGAAATCCCAATGTGTGGTCTCTATGATACCCCTCATCAATGGATAGCCCAAAGGATGTCTACACATCCTACTCCACCATGAGATCGTCATGAGCCTCCAACTACTCTTCCATAGACAACCGAACATGCAAGACATGTTCACTAGTCAGTTGTAGGTGATTGTCGTCCGGAAACTCTGTCATAGATCTGGATGCCCCTGTACCTATTGGCTCCTTATCAATAGTGTAGATGTCTCCCAGAACCTCATTAACCTGTGGTGCACTACTATCACCTGAGAACTTGGTCACAACCCGGGATACCTCAACAACGGGTGGCATCTCATCAACGGGTGTATGCTCAATTGTCTCCTTTCCAACCATGGCTCCTTGAACTACTCTCTCGCATTCTTCCTTAATCCTCCTCAGCATCCCCGCAAAATTCCACTAAATCTCCATTGGTTTGTGCATGCCTCTTAGTTCACAGAACTCCCAAAAAGAGAGGGACACCTAAATGCCATGACCCATGATTGGCATGCTCTCCAGTTTGTTCCAATAACTCCACATCAGTTGTAATCATGTCCGGATTCCCAATTTCAGAATGATCAACTTCTTGCCCACATCAATCATCATTCGTTGCATCCTAATCACCTCATTCAAGGTTACCGCCATGTTGTTTGATTCTAACCTTTCTTTGGATCCCATGATTTCTTAGTTTTTTATTTTATTTTGGTCTTATCATAGAATTAAGGGTTTCCCACGAGCTGAGCCAATATTATGGCTATGATACCAATGTAATATTCCTAATGGAAATTTACAATGATAAACAAAGCAAACATAGCAAAAACACACAAAAAATTACTCAAACCATCAGAACACCATTTTAAAGCCAAAAATTGCCTTGCTGAGCCATTTTATTAATAAATCATTTAGTACAATAGGTGCCTGGAAAGTATGCACCTGGGCTTGCCCTAGGCCAACTAGCTAAGCTCAAGTGATGAATATGAGATCTCCTCCAAGAGTGTCAGCTGGTTCTTCTTGGCTCTGTGCTGAAAGGCCCAGAAAGTGTATTGTTGGTTGTGTAGAATGGTTGCTAGGGCCTCCAGTGATCATAAAGTTCTAGAAATTTAACCCCGAGCTCCCTACCAGTAACCCACAAAAAACCACGGAGGAACTGGCCAAATGTTGACCTCGGAATTTCAGCCCAAATTTCCCCTAGCTCCTCTAGTTGCTGGCTGAATTGGGACCCCTGTTTGACCCCTCAAATTTGCCTAGAAAATTTTGGTAAAATATTTCTGAGGTCCTTTTCAAAAACTCAGAACAACCCAAAAAGGGTTTGTCCTAGTTTTGACGCTCCAAAATTGACCCCAAATACTTGGCCCCTCCTCCACAAGCAGAAGATGTAACCTACAACAAATTATGCGTTTGTTGCTCCTCCAAAGTAATAGAAAATTCCCCCAAAATAGTTGCAAACTTCAAGCAAGGTCTCTCCTAGACTCCTCCTCAAATCTCAGGCCCGAACTCCCTTCACTCCTCAACTCCCAAGTGTGCCTCCTCCAAGCACTGCGCAGTCCCTGCATTGCTGTTAGTGTCTCCTCTCCACAAACTCACGCTCCCACTACTGGAATAATCAAAACTGGATGGAACTCCCTCCTTGGGCTGGCACTCGAAGTCCACCGAAGCAAGGGTTGAAATCTCTGCTCGGAGATACTCGTGTGCTAAACAACACTTGCAGACTTGGCTTCAGCTCAAGCGTTCTATGTCAAAGACAAGATTTCTAAATAGATGAATGAATGACCAAATTGAGTGCCTCTTGCTCTATTTATAATTCATGGCTCCTTCTCTTCTTTTGGTCCCCACTCTCTCTCTCTCTCTCCTAATTCGCACTCCCTTCTCTTTTCTCTCTCTTCCAAGAGTGTGAGTTCCCTCCTTGGGTCAAATTTCTCTTTCTTGTGGTCCCTACTTTCCACTAGAGCCACAATATTCTCTTTTCCTCTTAAGTCCCAGTGTTGGAATTGTGTCCTCTCCCCAAACTCATCTCTAATGCTGAAAATCAAAATTGGGGATACCCAGAAAGGGTTTGTCCTAATTTTGATGCTCCAAAGTTGACCACAAATGCTTGGCCCTCCTCCACAAACAAAAGATGTACCCTGTAGCAGATGTTGAGCTTGCTACTCTGCCAAAACGTTGGAAAATCCCCCACAACACTTCTTTGGAATCCACCTCAAGTTTTAGGGCCGAACTCCCTTCACTCAAGTGTGTCTCCTCCAAGCACTGCGCAGTCCCTGCGCTGCTGCTAGTATCTCCTCCACACAAACTCGCACTCCCACTGCTGGAACAATCGGAAAAGGATGGAACTCCCTCCTTGGAATGGCACTCGAAGTCCATCGAAGGAACGGTTGAGATCTCCGCTTAGAGACACGCATGTGCTAAAGAACACTTGCAGACTTGGCTTCAACTCAAGCATGCTATGTCAAAGACAAGATTCCTGAATAGATGAATGAATGACCAAAATGAGTGCCACTTTCTCTATTTATAATTCGTGTCTCCTCTCCTTGTGGTCCCCGCTTTCTCTCTTTCTCCTAATTCGCACTCCCTTCTATTTCCTCTCTCTTCCAAGAGTGTGAGTTCCCTCCTTGGGTCGAATTTCTCTTTCTTGTGGTCCCCACTTTCGACTAGAGCCGCAAGATTCTGTTTTCCTACTAAGTCCTGGTGCCGGAACTGCGTCATCTCCCCAAACTCGTCTCTAATGCTGAAAATCAAAATTGGGGATATTACAAAGAAAGGGCCTCTTATGATTTATTTCAATGAATACTAAGCTCATATAGCCCTCAAAGAAGTCTCCAAGTCAAAGGAATGCAAGCTAGCGTTTCCCTTCTAGGGAACAACTAGGGCAAGAGTTTTTATGTGCTCCCAAAATCCACCAATATGTCCTCTAATGCAATTCGCTCTATGCCCTAGCTAGCCATCCAAGAAGAGGGGACCGAAATTTTAGAGAGAGAAATTATGGAGAAGAAAAAGTTTGATCACCAAATGGATTGGATCAATTCCTAATTCCCTTGGGCTATGGAGTCCTAGATGCTCTATATTTTCCAAAATTGTCCTTGAGGAGGTCAAGATATGATGCCTTAGCTTCCAACCCTCAACAATTAACCACTCAAGATTTATGGAGTTTTATTGAGAAAAAACAATATTCATCCACTAGGACCATTAATCACATGTCATGCTATGAGTAACATATGCAATTGCCAACCAAATAGATTTCAAAATAAATCTTCAACAATTAGGGCACAATATAGCACTAACCTAGTTGCAACAATTCCATACATTAGACATTTTTCAAGAACAAAACTTCAATAAAAGGCACTTACAGATGACAATATGATATATTCATCCACAAATCAAGGGATAGCTCCAAACAAGATCAAATTTCAGCTCCAAATATCGAAATGCATCCAAGACATCTAATAGCTAATCCAAAGAAAAAGTATGAATTTGTTAAGAAAGACGAAATTCCCAAGTGTGATGATGATCCATAATCACACCTAACCAATGTTGGATAATTTACCATTACACTCAAAATTCTTTCAGTGATAGGTTATTATCCTTCCCTACCATCATAATATTTTACTGATCATGTATGTTGAAGTATTAATATCGATTTTGAGAGGCAATGGGACACTTGTTCAACCTACATTAATGTGATGTCCATCATTTGTTTCAAGGCTTCGAATGCCTGCCCTTGAAGTGTAGTCCTTGCTCCTTCTCCCTTTGTAAGTACATTGAGAGGCACTTATCATTGAAATGACCATACTCTTTGTGATAGGAGCAATATTTCTTTGTTGCTTCATTGGTGGAGCTAGTGCCTCTTGATTGTGACCAATAGTCATTGAGAGTCGAGATTGTTGCTGCAAAGTCTATTAGGCCTTGGAGAGGGGTGCCCTACAAGGCTAACACTAGACCAAGTGACAACAATGGGGTAATGATGCACTGCCACCATAGCCAAAACCCCCTGCTCTTTATGGATTTTCACCAATGGGAGGATTCCCAGTATGTGAGAAGGTGGTGAATGGGTATTCTAAGGTTAGGGTACAATGTGACACAATGAGGCCTTCTATAGGAAAGTCATGATTTAGGCTCAAGGCTCCACTAGGAGGCAATTAACTTTCTCAATAGAGGCCTACTAGATGAGGTACAAGACCTAGGGCTTGATTAGTAGGTTGAGTGTTGGGATGGCCCAAGGCCAAGGTGAATAGAGAGATATTTCAACAATATATATCAACAAGATCAAGGTACACAAAAGCCTCAAATAAACCCTAACTTGAAGTTAAATCCAAACTAGGGTTAGCTTAGGGCTAGTGACTAGGGCAAAGAAATTCATAGAAGAAATTGAAGCGAATGCCTACCAAAAGAAAGGATCTTGCGGAAACCACTCTCCTCTTGGCAGTTACACTCTCCAACTCCAGAGATTCTTCCCTAAGAATTTGCACCAAGCCCTAGCTTGGTCGCTTGACCTGAAAGGGGCATGCTACCAACCACCTGTGGGTGATGCCCATAAGGGAAATTTTCTCCTAGATGGTCATCAACCAATAACCAACAACCTCTTGTAGTGCCCAGATAGCTCAATGTGCCACCATCTCTGCCACCTGAGCCAGCCATTAGATTCCTCACCCATCTATTATGATCATATGTTTGAAGGTGAGCCTTCCAACCATAAAGGTATGGATTTTCATTATGTAGTTGGGTATATTGGCTTATTTATCATGGAAACTCCTAGACGTGGATTAGTGGGGGTATTCGGCGGAAAAAGTGGGCTTGGTTTGTACTCTTGTCCCCTTGTCCAATTTGGTGGTTAACCTTGTAACCTAGTCTCGTGGGATCTCCTTTATTGGCTACTAGCTTTAGGAGTGCCACTACATGGGAAATCTCAATTTTGGTTGCGTGGTCCCGCTTCCTAACATCACATATATCACTCCCCTCCGCTCATTATAACCTATTTTCATATATTTCCCATCCGGATCCACATTGGTCCATTGGGTCCATAAGGATTTAGCCTCCCCTTCCCCTTGTCCACATTTTGGGTCGGGTTTGGAACGATGCCCCAGAGGTTGATGTAGCTGAAAATAAAGTTAAAAACATAATTTGGCCACTATCAACAGGAAAAGCACTATAAAATGAAAAAGATGGTTTGGACATATGGATTTATCACATTGGAAAAAGTCAACATGAGCTTTACCCCCTATCATTATAGCCATCACTCTGGTTCCTAGGGCCCCTATATCACCCCCGTACATCACTAAGGAACACATGATTGTCCCAACCTCTGGTGGGTGATGAACTACCCAACTCTAAAAGGGTATTCACTGCTATATCAGGCACTTCATGCTCTCATCCCCTGGAGCCCCGAGCAGTTATAAAAGAAAAATCAATAAAAGGCAAAAGGCATATGAAGGGTGGAAAAACAAAGGTCAGAGTAACTCATGTACCACGATTGCTCCCTCCTGCATTCATGCACCCAAGAGTGGGCTTCCCTCATTATAGCTACCCTTGAACTGTGGCATGTGGATTGGAGCCTTCCCCTGATGCCTAACTCTATTCCATCATTATATCACATGCCACCTACCATTTGATGGATGTACCATGGACATGTCACTTCCCTTAGAGGTTGAAACCACCCAATAGGGTCCTTGGTTAACCTTCTTCTTGAACTTGGAGACACTTGTACGTTCTAAAGCCCATTATGGAAGGGCATGCCACTATGAAGTGCCCGCTTGGTTCCATGATTTGTAAGCTTATTTACTCGATTGCACTAATGAATTGTTGTACTAGAAGGTGAGGGGACGTATTGGATCTTTTATAAGATTGCAGGTGGTCTTGATTGTGGGATTGGTCTACCTATATGGGGTCCAAGTCCTCCAGAGGGTCATATTGGAATTTTTAGGGTGAGCGTTGAGAGCCACGTGCCTCCACCATAGCAGAGAACATATTGCCACATCATGGGATCTGTTGCATCGGATTTGTCAAAGTTCCAAGGAAGTGGAAGTGTCAAATTTTTTCAACAAGACTAGATCATTTATCAGCAATCTATATGTCACTGTAAACCCATTCTGCAAGTTATCTATGTAAATGATCCTAGTGTTGGAAATAATGAGAAAGGGGTGAATCATTTTTTCTTTTCAATTGTTACTTTTATGAGTTAGATCACTTATATTTAGAACACAAAAATAAACAATAGAAGTAAACGCTTTTATTAATATAGTCTTTATAATGAATCAAGTACAATATGGGTAGGGCTCCAACCCTTGGTGAAGACACCTAGGCTTCAACCTGGGTTGTGCCAAGCACCTACTTGGACTTTAGTGAGGTTCCGACCTCTAGGGCTTTGGCCCTATCTTATCCAAGGCACAAACATTGAGTTTAGGAGCACCAACTCCAAGGACACCAATCCTATATTTGCCAAGCACCAACTTGGACTTTCCAAGGCACCAACCTTGTCAATTCTGAGGCACCAACCCCAAGGGCTCCAACCTAGATGAAGGCACTGATCTTCATTCTCCCAAGCTTCAGCCTGTTTTTACCAAGCACCGACTTGGACTTCCAAGGCACCATCCTTGTTAATTTTGAGGCACCAACCTCAAGGGTTTCAACCCTCCGACCTAGTTTCTTGAGGACTCCAATCCTCTAGGGCTCCAACCCTATCCTCCAAGGCACCAACTTTGTCTTTTCGAGGCTCCAACCTCTTAGCTTCACTTCGTCAAGATGTGTTTGGTTATACTTCACGACTCCCAATGTTTTCTTCAACGAGCCCTATCAATCTTTGTCTTCACTGTAGTCTCCACATTATGTCATCAATGACAACCTTGAGCTTCACATTAAGGTGTCACCACAACTCTTCATGTTACCCAAACAAAACTTCTTCAAGGTCACCTCATGATGGCTTCAATGCATCATGGTCTTCAATGATCTCTCAAAGTGTCCTCAATGGGCTGGTAGAAGACTCTCCAAGGTATGCTCAAGAATATCCCCAAGGAAGCTACAAATCCACAAGATGAGTCTTCAAAGCAAAGCTTCACAAGTTCCAAAGATAATGCTTCAATTTGTCATCACGACAATGTTCCAAAGTAACTGCCAACCCAAGTCTGCTTCTAACTGCTTCTGGGACTGTTTCAAGATGTCTACAGTTACTTTCTATCCAAACAAACTGTCAACTCTTCAATGTCTGCTGCAAAGGATCTTCTACAATTTTTCTCCAAAGATATCTTTAATAATTCGTCAAGGAGACTTCAAGAATGTTTGAAGGAGGTCTTCAATACTAGTTCTAAAAATGGCTTCAATTAGTGCTTCAAAATCTGGTTACACAAGTTATTCATTGTTCATGCTTTCAAGCTGTTCAAAGGCCACTAGCTTGTCTATCCCTTCCAAATTTCTACTGTCAAAAGAGTGGAGAGTTTTATAGTTGCCAAGTCTGGAGTGATGACAAGTTTGAGGTGAGGTCTTCTTTCACAAGTAACTGTCCAAGGTTCTGAGTTAGTGATCACAGGTCCAAGGTATCTACACCACAGTTCAAGCCCTCCACAGTACTGCAATTTCGATTTAGTGGCTATTTCTGAGGTTTCTGCACTTGTGTCACAGGTCCAAGCACTTCCAGAAGAGACTATTTAAGCCCTTAACAAATTTACACTTTGATTCTCCACAGCTAGCATTCCGAGCCTCTTGACAGGAGAGCTTACCACAGGAACAAAGTTTCTAGGTCCACTACCTCCTTAAGTGACTATCCTCCGATTCTCCATAGGAGACTGACCAAGTTGTTATGACTATCCACTGGTTTAATTCACCACTGATCCGAGGTACTGCAATTCAATTTTGATGTCTGTTGTCTGGGCTTCTAGGCAGTAATCCGAGCCTCCAAAACTGAACCTTTCAACAGAGGTCTGTCCACCCAGGGGTAAGTTGTTAATCTATGCTGTAATGTTGACTCTACAGGTGGCTTTCCACTGTTCTAGTCCGAGCTACACAAATCCGAGCTATATTTTTGCTCTTACATAAGTCTGCAATCCGAGGTCACATGTTTGGTGGTCCGAGTTCTGAAAGAGTTCCGAGCTTCCTTCTGCATTTCTCCACAAGACTGTAGGCATTGTTCTGAGATCTGCACTTCTTTAGCTCTTAGATGATAACCCAATCACAAAAATTACCCCAAACAATCCTCCTCGACCTCCTATCTTGGTTATGTTTCTTCTCTGAAATCTTGTCCAAAAATTGTGCTTGAAATGAGTGTCTACGCTTTGTATTTATAGTGATTTCATCTTTGGAATGAAGGGACACGACCTTTGGAATTGAGGCCGACTTGATATAATTTTGCACAGGTCGGCTCACTGTTAGGTGTATTTTTCCTTAGTATTAAAAATTCAATATCTCACAAACTACTAGGATTTTCGGGACAAGTAAGAGCTTGTTGGAAAGCTAAAATTATGCTCTTCAAGATGGTGTAGGTATCATGGTGAGATTCTTCCTCTAAGGTGGAGAAAAAGATTTTTTTAATGTGACTGGTCATTAATTAGTGCAGAAATGGAGGACATCAATATTCTTTCATAGATGGGCTTCTCCTTCATGAATGGATTTCTTCATTGTTTTTTTCTTCTATTTTATAGTGTCAACATATCACCATTAATGTCACCATGTCCTCAAGATAGTGCAGAGACATGTCATCAATCAAGTGCAACATCATGTCATGTTTCATCACTGGAGGTAAGGAGTCAAGGACATCAAGGATTTTGGCTTCACATCATGTATTCTTTCATTATGAGTGTTGGAGGTAAGATCGTGTATGTCATAGGGATACAATGGCAGTCTTCTAATTATGTACATCAAGAATGGTCATCAAGTGCTTTTAGATAATTAGGTACATGATTGGCACTTCTTCCATCAAGAGTAATTTTGACATCTTCATCATCATCGTCTGGCATCTACAAGAATATTTGCCATCCTGGCCAATGCCATATTGACATCAATGACAACCTTGACTAACAATCTCCCCCTTTGTCATTGATGGCAATATTCTTTCCCTTCCAACGTTCTTTCCCCCTTTGACATCAATGGAAAACGGGGTGCCCAAGTACTCCCCTTGTCAAGCTGCTTCTTTTCTTCATCGGTATGTTACTCCCCCTGTCATGGTGCTCTTCCTTATGGCAATGTGGTCCATGATAGATGTGTCTACATTTCTTCATGTGATGAACAACTCCCCCTGTCCGCATAAACTCCTCTAGCTGAAGAAATATTACCTGCTTAGTGATCAAATGGAAGAGATCCTCAACAATAGTCCATCGGATGAGTAAGGGATCATGTTCTTCAATGGAGTTTCTCTCGAGAAATGATCTATCAAGGATGATTGTCCATGTGTGACTCATCAAAGGTTTCACAGTGCCCTTTCACGGATAGCTTCTGCTTATCCTCCAAGGCACCAACCCTATCATCCAAGGCACCAACCTTGTCTTTTCGAGGCTCGAACCTCTTAGCTTCACCTTCTAGATCATTCTCAACCATATTTTGATTAATACCCATTAATATTTTAATTTTCCTAAGTTTAGACTTAAGAACCACATTAAAAATATTAATTATTTTAATAAAATACAATCCGAGTGAAATTTCAGCACACGGTTTCTGGGTTTTTTAGAAATCATGTACCTTAGCCTCTCTACCAATTTTCAAGGCTAGATCACTTTCGATGCTACCAAAAGCTAACACCCTCCTGGCTGATCCGACTGATCTGGCAGCTCCCCGACAAGTTTCAGACTTCTGCGGGAAGACAGCTCTGCCTCAAGCACTGCGTGGGCCGTCTTGGCCCAGCGTCAGTCCTTCTTGGGTCTGTGCTGCCTCCACTGGTGCTTCTTTGCCTCTCTGCTGAGTATTCGTGGTTCCGGAGAAGATACTCCAACCCAACTATCCATGCCCCTCAACTGCAAGAAATCTCTTCAATCAGAATTTCCTCCTGAGAACTTCTCACTTCAGAAATTCGATCGCTTGATCTCTCGATGTATTTTCCAAATGACCCTCAAGCCCCTTCTTATATCTTCTAGTTGGACAACCAATGACCTAAATTAACTCCTAATCAAAGGCTCAGATCGTTTTGACTTGATCTCCGTCTTTTTTTAGAAGTTACACCCACAATTAGATTAATACCCATTAATATTTTAATCTTCCTAAGTTTAGACTTAGGAACTCCATTAAAAATATTAATTATTTTAATAAAATCGTCTATGGGTGGAATTTCCCAAAACGGTCTGGGTTCTTTGGAATGCATGTGCCCAAGCCTCCTTGCAAAATTGGAGGCCTAGAGAACAGATGATGCTACCCCAAATCAACACTCCCTCTTAGCGAGGAATGTGTTCTAGCAATATACTGCTGCTGCATACTGCTCTGACTCTGAAGCATCGTCCTCTGCACTGCTTATGTCTGACATGCTAGCCACCAACTATTGTGTTGTTGCTGCAACTGTACTGTTGCCTTTGACACTGCCACTGCCAATGCTTCATATGTACTACAACTCCCTCTCAAATGCTGCATATGCTATATTGCTAGCATTGCCACTGATAACACTGCATCCGTACTGCAACTCAGTTGCTGAGAGAAGCAACTAAAAAACATCCAAAATTAGTGAACTAACTGTGTTCAGTATGATACCACGTGAATATTGGAACTAACTGCGGCTAGTCTTTGCGCTGACCCTCTAAATCTACTACGTTGTTGTTGACCTCTGCTCTGTGCCACCTGCACTGCTTCCAACTCTGTTGTACATTGTTCAGTCTCTGGCACTCCTAGCCACTGCAACTGTCTACCTGACACTTTTCGCCACCATCCAACACTAGTCCATCCTCCTACTTCTGATCTGGGCTCCTGTAGCAAGGTATTGATCCGAGAGGTAGACTCCTCAAGGATCCTGCCCATCTATAGCTCTTTTGAACTACAACTCCAAATCATCCCACCTCCCTCTTGGAGGTATCTCGATTGTCATGGTGAACTCCTCCTGTTCGATCTTCGCAGTTGCAACCTTAGGATGATGCTTCTCACTCTTGTCCTTTTTCTTCAAAGGACATTGGGATGCATAGTGGTGTTGAAGGAAATGTAACTAGGTTTGGTCTTCATAAATGTACTTTTTATATTTGATTTATTCAAGAAAAGAAATATTATTTTTATAATATATGTCAATGAGTTTCTTGCTCATTGAAGTAGGTCTAGCACATGTCAAAGTGCTATAGGTAAATCAAAAGGTCAAAAGAATTATGTTAAAGACCTTAAGGGTATGTTACATTGTGTATAAGAGTCAAGGAAGTCACCTCCAAGAAAAGTCAAGTCCCCTCCTATGCAGAGGCACCATCAAAGAGTCTTCTTCAAGCATGTGACACCACCAAAGAAACCATCCAAAGTAAGCATAACAAGTCGGCCTGCAAATAGTCTACATATTGGCCTTCTAGTCGGCCTAAAAGGAGGGACAATCCTCTATAAATAGAGGCTGTCCACTCCATCACAATGTCCACTTTGCAGCTCTGAAATATGCAAAGAGAAGAGGCTAGAAAAAGGGTAACAAAGGACGAAGAAGAGGTCTTCTAGGGCAGCGAAGGATGGAGGAGAAACATCGAAGTGGAAAGGATTGTTTGCTAGGGTTAATACTGTCACACGTGTGAGAAAAGGTAGGTCAGTCTGTGGTTATATCAGCAGTAAGGTCATAGTCACATGTTCATCATTGTTTGAGTTAGAAATTAGGCCTACAAGGCCTCTCAAGGCAAGTGAAGAAGACTCTATCGAAGGTAAAAGGACCCTAATTCTCTAGGGTACCTCTCTCACATGCGAGAATTAGAGCTGCAGTGATATCACACTAAGGAAGAACGTAGTGCCGGAAGAAGGATGAAGTGCTAGGGAATGAAGTGCCAGAAGGAGGTGAACGAAGTGCCGGGGAAACATAGTGCAGAGAAAAGGACTTGACTTGTGCTTAGAGGATCTTCTAGTCAAGGGTCTAGGGTTTGGCATTGATCAAGAAAGAAGCTTCAATAAGAGAAAACTTACCAAAAGGTTTTCCTCTCAAGAGAAGAGAGGTTTTGGCCCTGGCAGAGAGCCAACATTTGTGTCCTTGTCTTTATGTTTTTGGTAGCAGTCTGATGAAACACACACACTAATAATAAGAAGAAGATCAAACTAAGATAATTGTAAAAGTGCTTCACAAATTGTTATCAAGTCAAGAAGAATCACACTACACCTAATTGCCCTAGATTCTTAAACATGATATCAGAGCTAAGGTGACACATCAAGGAAAGGGAAATTCAAGAACACTCATCAAGGAAAGGCATCTACAAGGTTGAAGCATCAAGCCAAATCCACTAAAGGAAAAGAAGGCCTACCATCTATCATTCATCAAGGAAGACTAGATAGCGAGAAGAAGAGCCTTACACAAAGGCACCTACAAAGAAGAGAAGATCAAAGAGGGACCTACAAGCTACCAAGCAAATCTCTTTATCAATCAAGTCCACTTGGAGAAGACAACTTGAAGAACATCAAGGTCCGAGGAAGGCAAGCCATCAAGTCTTCAAGGAGAAAGAAAATCCACTACATCTCAAAATGTATCAAGTAAGTATATGTACCCTTTTGAATATACATCAATGTCTTTTTGCAAGGAAATCAACAAATTGGTAGGTACCAATAACTTTCTTGCATGGAATAAGAGGACTGTTCTACTTCTCGAGCCTTAGCCAAGTATAATAAGGATGAGACAAGAGCTCAAAGGATTCTAATAGAATCAATCAAAGACTCTCTCATTCCTTATGTCTCCAAATTTAAAACATCAAAAGAAATTTATGATAAGCTAGTAGAGCTATTCTCGGTATCCACAGCCGGAGAAGTGATATCTCTAAGAAGTGAGTTGTACAAGATGAAGACATCGAAGGAAGGAATAGCTCCCTACTTCATGAATATCTCTGAGATGAGGGATTAACTTCAAGAGCTTGAGGAAGTCATGTTTGACAGAGAAATGACAACTGTAGTACTCAATGCTCTACCTGAGGATTGGGGCAACTTCACATCAAGCATATATGCCAAGAAGGAAGCAACCACACTCAATGAAATGTGGTCTCTGTGCAAGACAGAGGAAACCAAACTTAAAGCAAAGAAAGATGTGGGATCAAAGGAGAAAGCATTTGCTACCATGGCCAAGAGAAAGGGAAAATTTGGCAAATTTGGTCCACGAAGAACAAACAACAAAGACATGTCCAAAATCCAATGCTATGGATGCCAAGAATATGGACACTACAAAAGGAATTGTCCTAAGCTTAAGAAGGACAACAACAACAAAAGAAAGAGGGAAGAAGCTCACATGACTCAAGAGGTGAAAGAAGAAGAAAATAAGCGAAAGAACGCAAATCTTCTGGATCTCTACTATGACTAAGTCAAACTCTTTACTTCAAGTCTTTTTTCAAGGTTTTGAGTAGGATAGGAGTATGTAGGAATAACATAAAATTGCATGGCTAGAAACATCTTCTAGAATCTAGAAGCATGAAGTACATAGAGTTCTAGATACTCATGAAGAAGTAGCATTTATAATGAGAACAAAATGCATGGCTAGAAATATCTTCTAGAATATAAGAGTATGGTAGATATAGCTCAAGATATTCATGTAGAAGGAGCATATCTAGTATAGGACCTCATCCACGATGAAAGAAAATTGATCATGATGAAGAATCTTAGAAGACCTCCATCATCAAAGGAAAATAAACATCTGCAAGGCAAGGGTCTTTAAGATCCTATGATGAAATCTTCAAAAGAACGTTCATGAACCAAAGCAGATGTCTCATTGGGAATCCCATTCATGGGGTTCAAGAAAAGGATGATATGCAGGCAAGCTAAGATGAAGCAAGAAGGGCCATATCAAGGACAACCTAATGAAGCTAAGATGATCAAAGGAGAATCAAGATGAGGTATGTATGCATCAAATTTTAGGCATTTTATCATGTGTATATTATTGAGTCATGGGAATAGTTCTATAACATGATCAAATATGGAAGAATCTCTTACACCAAGGACATGCTCGAAGGCATGTACTACATTACAATGAAGGTCAAAAAAAGGATATGCTCACATAAGGAGTATAAGATTGTTGACTAAGAAGCAATAAGAAATGCTGACTAGTCCAGGAAGCAAGCAATGAAGAAATGCTCTCACAAAGAGCATAAGGTGGTTGACCAATCTATCTAAGAAGAAGCAAATGAAGAAAGAGATCAAGCATGTGAAGAACACCATGATCACAAAGAATCACTATATTACAAAGAACCATTGAAGATATCTCCCGAAAGAAGGCAGGAGAACTCTGACAAAGGAAAGAAGGACCCTTGACACCTATGATGGCCTTGGAGATATGAAATATGCAAATAACCGATTCTACTCTACGAAGATGTCATGATGAAGAAGCCATCCAACAAAAGCACAATTTAATGTTGAAGCAATATCAGGATGAAGTCATGATGGGCTACTAGGTCGAAGCATGTAAACAAGCAAGTACAACGAAGCATCCATGAGATGACTATTCTGAAGCATGGACAAATGACAAAGGAGTAGCCAGATGACAAGAAAGACTAATGTATGGCAAGAAAGCCACTTTCCACGAAGAAAACAATGACATGACAAACCAAGAAGGAAAGTGATCAATGGATGGTACCCTACCTAGAATAAATTCAAACAAAGACTTCATGATATCAAAGAAAGGAAAGAGATCAAACAGCTGAAGGACCCATGAAGAAGAAGTTGTTGATGAATGAAAGAGTCCCTAGTTAAGAGGGAGCTCTGACAGGTCCCTAATCAAGAGGGAGTTTTGGATCACCCCTGATTACAGAGTGGCAATTGTGTTTTTCCATTTCATGGGTTATGTAGTAGACCAGGACTAATGGTCGTAAGTCTAGATGAAGGCCATGCATGGAAATGTAGGCATAAGATAGACACAACATTCTTGTCTTCAATTGGGAAGAAAGAATGTGAGGATTGGGTAATCATCTGGCATCCGATACTCTTTGAGGATGTGTAGGGCATCCAAGACAAGAGTAGGCAAGAGGACCGATATTCCTTGAGGGCTGGGAACCCAAGACAAGGATAGTCCCAGAAGGCCATACTCAGTGAACACCCAGGTGGTTATGTACCTTGAGAGAGAATGACTAAGGTGTCTATAAATCATTGGTCTTGCCAGAATTTTAGCTCATGATCTCATGAAGAGATGGAGTTATTAGTCAAGGCCTTTCACTATGACAATGCTGATTGATATGATGCTATAACAGATGGTTTGCAAATCCGGTTTCTCTTCTATGAATTATTCAAGATTGAAACATAGCCAAACACCTTGTAATGTTGTATGAATAGCTCCCTAGTTAAGAGGGAGTGTTGAAGGAAAAGTAACTAGGTTCGGTTTTCATAAATGTACTTTTGATATTTGTATTTATTCAGGAAGAGAAATATTATTTTTATAATATATGTCAATGAGTTTCTTGCTCATTGAAGTAGGTGTAGCACATGTCAAAGTGCTATAGGTAAATCAAAAGGTCAAAAGAATTATGTTAAAGACCTTAAGGGTATGTTACATTGTGTTTGAGAGTCAAGGAAGTCACCTCCAAGCAAAGTCAAGTCCCCTCTTATGCAAAGGCACCATCAAAGAGCCTCCTTCAAGCATGTGACACCACCAAAGAAACCATCCGAAGTAAGCATAACAAGTTGGTCTGCAAACAGTCTACATATCAGCCTAAAAGGAGGGGCAGTCCTCTATAAATAGAGGTTTTCCACTCCATTACAATGTCCACCAAGCAGCTCTGAAATATGCGAAGAGAAGAGGCTAGAAAAAGGGTAAAAAAGGGCAAACAAGAGGTCTTCTAGGGCAGCAAAGGAAGGAGGAGAAAAGACGAAGTGGAAAGGATTGTTTTCTAGGGTTAATACAGTCACACGTGCGAGAAACGATAGGACAGTTTGCGGGTATATCAACAGTGAGGTCACAGTCACATGTTCATCATTGTTTGAGTTATAAATTAGGCCTACAAGGCCTCTCAAGGCAAGTGAAGAAGACTCTCTCTATTGAAGGTAAAAGGACCCTAATTCTCTAGGGTACCTCTCTCACGTGTGAGAATTAGGGCTAAAGTGTTGTCACACTAAGGAAGAACATAGTGCCGGAAGAAGGACGAAGTGCTAGGGAACGAAGTGCCAGAAGGAGGCGAACGAAGTGTTAGGGAAACATAGTGCAGAGAAAAGGACTTGACTTGTGCTTGGAGGATCTTCTAGTCAAGGGTCTAGGGTTTGGCATTGACCAAGAAAGAAGCTTCAATAGGAGATAAATTATTGAAGGGTTTTCCTCTAAAGAGAAGAGAGGTTTTAGCCCTAGCAAAGAGCCAACATTTGTGTTCTTGTCTTTATGTTTTTGGTAGCAATTTGATGAAACACACACACTAATAATAAGAAGAAGATAAGCTAAGATAATTTTAAAAGTGCTTCACAAATTGTTATGAAGTCAAGAAGAATCACACTACACCTAATTGCTCTAGATTCTTCAATAAGTGGCCCATCTTGCCACATCTGAAACACTTCACAGTGGAGACGTCCTTTTTCCATCTCTGATACCCCTTCGATGCAAGGGTTGCATTATCCTCCTCCTCCTTGGGCTTCGACCCACTACTGTTGTTGCTACCATCAAGTTTGACCTTAACCAGGTCTATCCTCAACTCCTCTTGTTTTAGAGATGCCCACATCTCATCCCAATTAGGCAATGTTACTCTGCCCAAGATGTTGTGGACAAAGATTTGCCATTCATCTGAGACAAAATTGAGGGCTAGTCTAACTAACTCTGAATCTTGAGGCGTATGCCCCGCAGCAGAAAACTCATCACGGGTTTCCTTCAGCTTCGTGAGGAATGGATCCACACGCTCGCCCTTATGCATCTGAGTAGATCTCAGCTTCTGCTCCAAGTACATCTTCTGCTACTCGAAAGATCCCTGATATAACGTGGCTAAGGCATCCCACATCTCCTTAGCAGTCCATCTGCTAGCAACGTGACACACCACGTGATCCTTGACTCCATCCAGGATCATCCTCTTGGCCTTCACCATCTCAGCTCTGTACTTCTTCAGCGAATCTGCATCTACAAGTTCAGCCACCACGTTGTCGACGTACATCTTGAGGGCATGCTCATCTAGAAGGAAAGACATTCTAGCCTTCCAGATGATGTAGTTGGATGCTCCGTCCAACCTGTCCCAATCCCTTAAGCCACTCGTTGCCATATCTGCCAAATATGTCAAAAATCCCCTCTGTGCTTCTCATTGCTGCTGCTCAGCCAATGAGAAAACAAACTTCTTGGCGAGAAGTCTGCTGAGGAAAAGTTCCCTCAAGGTGCTTCTCTTCCTTCTTCTGACGTTTTTCAGCCCAACAAACAACCTGCTGAAAATCTGCATCCCACGAGCTCTCTTATGTAGAGGCTTCAACAGTGTTCCTTTTGCCCCGGCAAAAATTCGAACTAGAAGTCCTTCTCTCCATCGGCTCACTCAGAGAGAGACTGCCTCGAAAATTTGTGTCTTGGCTTGGAACTACGTCAACCCTCTGGGGGTTTTAAATTGCTGCCTCCTGCAGTTTTTTCGAACTCCCTTCTTCTGCTCAGCACTTGATCTACCAGCTCTGCTCTTCTTGCTTCACCTGCACTGCTTTGATACCATGTGAAAATTCCACAACTGGAACCCCTACTATAGCAAACTAATGCTACTTCTCCTACTTGCTAACAAGTTATTTACTGTGTGCTACGGAAAATATTGAAGTAAATACTACTGCAGCCTTCACTTAATTAAATATTATATGGAAACAAGATACTGAGCAAGAAGGAAAATACAACACATATGACATCGTTGTTTTTGGACAAATGTGCCCAGAAAAACCCAATGCCAGAAAATCGGTGCAACAGCTCTGAGGATTTATTATTATTAAGCAGTAGTTCTGAATACAACTCTGGATTACCTTTTGGCAATTGAGTTACAGAGAAAAAGACACTGGAAAAAAACTTAGTGAGATTACCTCACTTCACCCAGCAAATCCCGACTGATCCGATAGCTGAACAGTTTTAGTTTCTGGTAGCATCAAATGTGCTCTAGCCATGAAAATTGGTGGAGAGGCTAAGGCACATGAGTTCTAAAGAACCTAGAAATTGTTTGGTGAAATTCCACCCGGATTGTATTTTATTAAAATAATTAATATTTTTAATGGGTTTCCTAAGTCTAAATTTAGGAAAATTAAGATATTAATGGGTATTAATCAAAATATGGGTGAGAATGTTCTAGAAAGAGGATCAGTTCAAGTTTTAATCTTAGTTGTTGATTAGAGACTTAATCTCAGCCGTTGAAGTCTCAACGAGAAAAGTGTAAGGAGGCTTGGGGTTCATTTAGAAAAACATGCGGAGAGAACAAGTTGATCTAGAGTTCGATTTTTGGGGCTAGGAAGCTGAGAAAGTTGAACTGAGTGATCATTTTGCAACAGAGGGGTAGGGATAGTTCAGGAATACTGGGTAGAGAGGTAGAGAGCTACTAGTGGAGGCAGTGCAACACTAGAGGGACTAATGCTGGGCTAGTCTGGGCCCACGCAGTCTTGACGTAGAGCCAAAAGGGCCAGTGCAGAAGTGAGGCTGCCCTCACGCAGAAATCTGGAACTGCTGGAACAACTAGGAGAGGTTGACACAGAAGCTCCAGGAGGCAGAAGAGACAGCACAAAGCAGACGCAAAGCTTGTAAGGCTAACGTAGGGCCAACGCAGAGATAACTGAAGTTAGCCAGTTCTGCTGTTGGATCAGCCAGAAATTGCTGGGTAAAGTTAGGTAATCTCACTTAGTTTTCCACCATTATATTTTTTCTGTCACTAGATTGTCGGGAGGGCAGCCAACATTGTATTCAAAACTACAACTTAATAATATAAAACCCTCAGAGCTGCTACATCGGTTTTCGTGCATTGGGTTTTTTCGGGGACTATTTTGTCCAAAAATAATGGTGTCCTATGTATCTTATTCTTCTCAGTTTCTTGTTTCATGTAATCAAATTAAGCTGGTGTAGGTTGTAGAAGTAATTTACTTCAGTATTATTCAGAAAATAACTTGATAATGTATATTAAAATCAAGTAGGAGAAATAAATTCAGTTTTGCTGCAGTAGGAGTTCCTTGAGTGTAGGAATTTTCACAAATAGACTATCCCTAGCTACAACTGCACGACCCCTTTGCAATAACTGCATGGGCCTGCATGGAGCTCTCTGAGGCTCTGCGTCGGCTCTACACTAGGTCTCCTTGCCTCCTGGAACTTTGACATCAACCCTCCTGACTGATTTGGTAGCTCCCCGACAAGTTTCAGACTTCTGCTGGAAGATAGCTCTGCCTCTGTGCTGGCCCTTCTGGCTCTATGGCAAGCACTGCGTGGGCCCTCTTGGCCCAACGTTAGTCCTTCCTGGGTTTGCGCTTCCTCCATTGGTGCTCCTCTTCCTCTCTGCTAAGTATTCGGGGTTCCGGAGAAGATATTCCAACCCAACTATCCCTGCCCCTCAACTGCAAGAAATCTCCTCGATAAGAATTTCCTCTTGAGAACTTCTCACTTCAGAAGTTCGATCTCTTGATCTCTCGGTGTATTTTCCAAATGACCCTCAAGCCCCTTCTTATATCTTCCAGTTGGACAACCAACAGCCTAGATTAACTCCTAATCAAAGGCTCAAATCATTTTGACTTGATTTCCATCTTTTTCTAGAAGTTACACCCACAGTTAGATTAATACCCATTAATATTTTAATTTTCCTAAGTTTAGACTTAGAAACTCCATTAAAAGTGTTAATTATTTTAATAAAACTATCTCTGGGTGGAATTTCCTAAAACGGTTTCTGGGTTCTTTGGAATTCATGTGCCCAAGCCTCCTTGCAAAATTTGAGGCCTAGAGCACATCTAATGCTACCCAAAATCAACAGGCAGTGCAACAGTTGCTAGAAGAGTGATCAAAGCGATCTTTTCTAGTGAGGGGTAGAGATAATATCCAAAAGAGGGAAGTTTTCTTGGGTCATAGAGTACAAGGCAGAGAGGGCAGAATGACGTCCAGAGAGAGGCAGACGTTGTCCCACGCAGAGCTGACGCAAAGTAGTGTAGGTATTAGAGGGAGATCGAATTCCTACTAAGGAAATCGAGTTTCAGAAGCCGGGAGCCGGGGTGTGAGACCGGGAGGCAGAATTTCCAGTCAACAGAGGGCTCGAAAGAGGAGCAGCGTGATTCCTAGCAGGGGTGATGCAGAGACTGCGTGAGGCTTATGCAGTTTTGCGCAGAGGCCACACAGAGGGTGCACAGAGGCTCCAGTCTAGCATGTTGACACTCAGATTCTTCTAGTGACAAGGTGAGAGCTTCCAACGAATTGTGCTAAGAATTACTACTGCATAATAATAAAACCCTCAGATCCGCTGCACCAGTTTTCCCGCATTGAGTTTTTCCAAGGGCATTTGTCGAAAAATAACGGTGTCCTATGTGATGATTTTCTATTTTGCTCAGTTTTCTTGTTTCAGCATATTATTTTAAATAGTCAATTCCGGTTTAGGAATTTTCACACCTAGGAATATATGATCTTCATAATTGCCTCAATAAGTCATCAATTGCAACATCAAGAAGTATAAATTTTCTTAGTAGCTTGATTGTCGCCTTTATGGTTATGCAAAGTTGTTGGGGAACTCACTGATTGGGTAAAAGAAACTCTAAACATTAAAATCCCATTGACTCCATTCTCCCAATAGGCTAGGCACTAGTCTAATCCTTTATGATCAACTAAACGAAAATATTTTCACCTTCTCTCTCTCTTTTTCTATGCCCTAACCCCTAGTGTCTCCTAGGGCATCACACGAAATCAATTGTAGCCATAAAAACTTGATGAAACTTGGTCTATAATTGCGTTAGTGTGTTCTTGAGAGGTTCTCCAATTTTGAAGCCATTCCGATAGTTGAATCTCAAGGTTTTCCAAGCCCTAGCTCGAAGACTATTTTTCCCTAGGTTTCCTTTGTTTAGTGGCTTCATCAAGGATCATTGCATTGAAAATTCAAGTCTAATCTTATCTCCTTGATCCTTTTCTTCTCCCATGCTTGGTCAAGACCTTTTGTTTGAAGTTTCACCCCAAACCCTTGACCTGGTTTGGGTCCACTAGGGTTTCTTTCTGGTCCTGCAACCTTGTCACTCCAATTTCACAAGGATTGCTTAGAAAACCCTATTCTTCTAGGATTCTTGGGTCTAGGGCACTTAATATTAAGAAATACTCTTCAACCCTAGGTCTAGGTCTCCCTCTAGCCCTTCTTGGAGAGCCATTCATCTTGCTTCTTCAGTAATTAAACCCCATCAATAGAGTCTCTCCTTTGAATAGGCTATTGAAATCACTACCTCCACACCATCAATACATTATTCTTAGTGATTTATCTAATAACGGGACTCCTCCCATTAGTGAAAGTTCGTAAAGAGCAGGGAGCTTTATTTGAGGTAACAGTGGGCTATTGCTCCATTATTGCCACTTGACCTAATAGTTTCTCCATAGGAAGCTCTCCTAGGACCCTTGCTAGATTGAGCGATAACAAGGCTGAATTAGGCAAGGAGAGGAGAGAGAAAATTTATGGATTAAAGTTAAAGTGATCATCGACAAAGGAGGGATGACGCCTTATCCTTGGGGGGATGGAGTCTACGAAGTGATTAAATGACCAAAAAATTGTTGAGGAAGGATACATGATGCCCTAGCATCAAAAACCCTAGTAATTACCTATTGAAATGGACCAAGAATTTTCATGGGAGAGCTAATTAAAGTTCACCACTAGGATTATCATTCACATTTTATCCATGAATAATGCATGCAATAATGATATCTAGATTCTTTCAGTAAATTAGGGCACAAAAGAAACCCTAGATTCAATACAATCCATACATTAGACATAAGAAAAGATTTACTCAACAAAATAGCTCACTTACAAGATAACATGCATGATATTTATTCCATAGATCCAAGACAATAGCTCCAAAGGAAAAAGATTTGCTCCAAATATCAAAGTGCATTCATAGATCACATCTCTACCACAAGAAAAAAAGGGGCCGAAATTATCTAAAGAGAGGCCGAAATCTCCAATTTGTGATGATAAATTGTTACAAATGATCTCTCCTCTATTTATATAAGGATTCATAAGATCTATTTTAGCCTTATGCCCTTGAAAATCATAAAATAATGTGCAACAAAAAGTTAGGCCACAAGGCAACCTAATAGCCAATGATAAACGTAACAAATCTTGCACATGTGTGAGTCATATGAGAGAGAACGCTGACATCATCCATGCGTAGGCCCTTCTAGGGTATGCATTGACGAATAGGGGTCTCATGTGATGTGTATAAGCCCTATAAAATCATCTCCTAAAGGTTGTCCCTTAGGTCTCTATCAATCTCTCTCTATGGAAGCACCCTTGCGTCCCACTGACCGCACGCTCTTCTTGGGCTGCAAAGTCTCCCTTTGAATCTGCAAGCTCCTGCTAGAACTCGACTCCCTCTAAGCCTCTGGAACTTGGACCTTCTTCTCATAAACCTGTACCTTCTCCTCTAAGGCCTGCACCTGCAACTGCTTCTCTGGAACTTGTACCTACTCCTTCTTCTTCTTCCCATGATCTATAGGCTTTCCCGTTAGCTTGTATAGACGATGCTCTCTAACTCCAAGCACAATCCCATCAGAGTTAGAGCCTCTAGGCCTGAGTCTTGCCTTCCCATCGTGGAACAAGACCTCAAACCCCTTCTTCTCGATCATCGAGACAAAAGTCACGCTATATCTGAGTCCTGATACAAACAGTACATCCTGGACCCACATCACTCATCTTGTCTCCATCTTGAATGGCACAACTCCCGATCCTTAGATCTCCTTCTGACTCTTGTCACCCAACACCATGTGCAACTTCAAGTCCCATTCAGCTAGAGTCTCAAAAACCTCCTGTGACCTTGTCATATGTTTCAACACACCACTGTCCACGTACCATCCATCCTCATCGATAGTACCCTGCGAGAAATGAGCAAAGTCCTCCTCCTCCAACCTCTTGGTGAGAGCATCTATCTCAGTAGAAGTAGAAACACCAACAACCTGCTTTCCTTTATTCTTCTCGTCATCTCCCTTCTTCTTCATCGGACATCTCGACAAACAATGATCCATCTCGCGACAGTTGAAACACTTGACTTTACTCAAGTCCTTCTTCTGCTTACCCTTCATTCGTGCTGCAAGTGCCATGTCATCATCTGAAGCCCTCTTCATCGAAGGAGATCTTCATCTCGCAACTCCTCCTAAATGAAAGCATCCCACAACCTATTCCAGTCTGACAAATTCTCTATGGCAACAATCCCTTTAATGAAGGGCTTCCATTCCTCAGTGAACCCTTTCAAGGCGATCCTCACCATATCATTCTCTGAAATAGTCGCACCAACTGCAGCAAGCTCATCTTTGACCTGAGACAATCTCATCAGATACAAAGTCACACCTTCACCCTGTATCATCTTGGTGGACTTCAACTTATCCTCCAATACCAATACCCGATTCTCATTCTTATTCTAGAACAAATTTTGAAGAGCCATCCACATCTCATGTGCAATGTTCTTCCTGGAAAAATGAGGTATTACGGGATCCTTCACACCATCAAGGATGATCAATCTCACCCTCGTATCCAAATCCTCGTACACTTCCAGCTCCTTCGGGTCAGTTTTCTTCTTTATGGCTTTCTCGGCGAACTCCCAGATCCTTTTGACCTGCGAGACCAACTTGATCCTTTCCTTCCATGGACTATAGTTGGACAACCCCTCCAACCTGTCCTCATACTGGATACCAGCCTGCAACTTCGACATTGTCACCTACAACGTGACCAACTCCCTCTTAAGCTGTACTTCGTTGTGCACAAATCTAATTCACTAACTTCCAAAGTAGCTTAGACACTCTGTAATACCATGTTGAAATTCCACGATCTTGGGTCTAGGTTAGAATCTTAGAATCCCTGATGCTACAAAACCAAGAATCTCAACAAGAACTACTTTGCACAACGAAAAATATAAAGCAGTAAATCACATATGCACAAGTATACACAATTTTTAACAAAATATTGTACAATAATGTACAACCCAATCTTCGTTATATTAAACCAATCTGAATAATACAACAGTCTGTGGAATACAAGATACAATGACAATCACGTTGCAGACTCTATCTCGTATCTCGTCCTGTTGGTCCTTCGCTCCCATTCTGCTCTCTTTTTGCCCCTTAGTCTATCAAAGGACAACACATAAAGCGAGCTTCCACCTATTGTTGTTGCAAGTCACTTCTGCTGCTATGAACACAGGCTGATCCAATCTTCTCTCTAGGTTGGTCAATACCTGAGCTCCAATCTACCAATCTAGCAGTCACTTTTGTCCATCAAAGTGCTCCACATTAGGCTACAAACTTCACCCAAACTTCAGCTATCACACCTCCTTTAGGACTACTCGTCACGAGCTACTTTGGGTAGCCAACACGCTGCCCTCCACCAATCCAATGGCTCCCAACTCTTCACTATAATTTATGCTCCTAGTTGAGGTTTTCAATTGCCCGTCAACCTCAACACATGGCACTTTTAGGTTGCTCATAAAATTGATCCAAAACTGGTCAATATTATGACCCAACATAAGACAAATTCTGCTCCAAGTCTGTTATGTCACTGTTGTCCCTAACTGTACCTGGTTAGGGCACCAAGCATGCTGCAACAGCCCTCACAAAATACCCATGCAGTTCCTTCCCTTGCTGCAACCTTCCCTTGGATGTCTCCTCACCTCCCACGTTGTTGTTCTGGGCATAAACCAGCCCTCAAACTACACTACGCAACTCTGTAACAGGTTGGTAAGGGTTGCGGCCTACCCACAGTAGCCTTCTCAAGGCTACGACTACCTCTTCCAAGGGTTATCCACCCACAAACGTCCTCAACACAGACCCAAAACTTGGCTCTACTCCCTCGGCCCTCCTGTGCAACAATTCGGTCACCAACAAAAGCCCAAACAGTCTTCTCATCCATGCTGGTCTCTCTCCTCTTGCCTACGACCTAGACAAAAATCATCCCCTCCTTCAACGAGTTGTTCTCTTGTGCTTGTGTTGCACTTTTGGATGTGTGAAATGATCTCACACTCACCTTGTATTTATATTACATATAAGGGCTCCTCAAAACGTCATCATAGGGCTTTTACAACTGTCATATGGCTTATTATCATCAATCTGACTTGACCATACATGTGCAAAACCCAACCATCTACTTCAAAAATTCATAACTCGATTTCTACAACTCGAAATCGGATGATCTTCATTGCGTCAGATTTGTCTCAACGAGAGCTATCATCACCATCCATCACATGTCGAAATGTGCCCATTGTTTTGGCCCAAATCATGATGGGTGCAAAACCCCAACCTTGGTTTCCAAGCCCACAAGTGACCCTTGTGGCGCTTTGCCCTCCAAACCCTGAACCCTAGGGCTTGGAGTACCTCCCAAGCTACTAAAAAATCAGCATTTCAGCCTCTGCAAATATTTTTGGCCTCCTCCTCCTGTCACTGAGACACTAGAAAATCTGAGGAAAATCTTCTATGGAAAACTGCTCCCAAATCTCTATTGAAACCCTACTGCTCGGTGTCTCCATAGCCTCAACTGCGCCCTTGCTGAATCAATGCAACTGGGTAGTTGAACTGCTCAAATGTTTTCAATATATTCTCCAAACCCCATCGACTTGCTCTTATAATCTTTTA
The DNA here is from genome assembly GCA_000404065.3 of Pinus taeda. Taxonomy (NCBI): domain Eukaryota; kingdom Viridiplantae; phylum Streptophyta; class Pinopsida; order Pinales; family Pinaceae; genus Pinus; species Pinus taeda. Next base: position 16,888 of record APFE030541982.1, on the reverse strand, counting down.
TTGGGAAACCAATGACCATGATCACATCTCAATCGATGGCTCAAATCATCTTGACCCCATCAAGTGACTTTTCTTGAAGACTCTAAAGAAAAATCGACCTCCCTCAATTAATTTGATTTAATTAACCAATTTTCCTAAGTTAGACTTAGGAAGTGTTTAATTATTGGCTAATTAATCTAATTGAGGTGCTTCTAAAGCTTTTCTCATGAAACCTTTTCTAGAATTTGGAGATCTCGTGTTCCTTAGCCTCTTAAACACCATAAAGACTAGAACACCTATTCACTGCTCTCAAAAACTAACAGTTGGGCCATGGACAGAGTGACAAGGTGAAAATGATGGAAGTGATGGGTGTATTGAGAAAATCCAATGCTTGATTATGTAGCCAATGTTGATTTGGGCTAGCATCAGATGTGCTCTAAGTGTCAAATTTTGCAAGGAGGCTTGGGCACATGCATTCCAAAGAACCCAGAAATCGTTTTGGGAAATTCCACCCAGAGACGATTATATTAAAATAATTAATATTTTTAATGGATTTCCTAAGTCTAAACTTAGGAAAATTAAAATATTAATGGGTATTAATCTAATTGTGGGTGAATCTTCTAGATAAAGACGGAGATCAAGTCAAAATGATCTGAGCCTTTGATTAGGATTTAATCTAGGTCGTTGGTTGCCCAATAGGAAGATATAAGAAGGGGCTTGAGGGCCATTTGGAAAATACACCGAGAGATCAAGAGATCGAATTTCTGAAGGGAGAAGTTCTCAGGAGGAATTTCTGATAGAAGAGATCTTTTGCAGTAGAAGGGCAGGGATAGTGATCTAGAGGAAGATTTGCAGATCCAGAGAGGCAGTAGCAAGAGGCTGAGTTATTCCCAGGGCAGGAACTTGCAAGCGCAGGAACGCGCGAGTGCGGGAATGCGTGAGTGCAGGAACGCAAGTGCAGGAAAGCGCAAGTGCAGGAATGCGTAAGTGCAGCAATGCGAGTGCAAGAACGCGCAAGTGCAAGAATGCTAGCGCATGCAACACAAGTGCCGAGGTTGCTTAGGGAATATCTTTGCCAGATTTTCTTGTTTGGATTACCAATTGGGCATCCATAGATGTACTCAGATTTCACTACTGCATAATAAAATAAAACCCTCGCTGCTGCATCGGTTTTCCCAAGTTGGGTTTTTCTGGGGACATTTGTCCAAAAATAACAATGTCCTATGTGTTTGTATTTCCTTGCTCAGTTTCTAGGTTTCAAAATCATATTTAATTTGGTGTAGGCTGCTTTAGTAATTTACTTCATTGTTTCAAGAAGAAATCTGAAATAAGTTTGTAATGTAATTTACAATCTAGGTGAAGTAGATTCAGTTGGTTGTAGTTTGATTCCAGAGATTGTTAGATCTAGGAATTTTCACAGCCAAGGAACAAGTCTATACGTAGCTTCAACAACATGGATAATAAATTTCATGGTCTGTTTAGTCTTTGGTTGGGAATGTACCTATGGGATTCTAATCCTTTGTATTAAGTGTGCCTTCCTTTGCAAGAATCTCTCCAATAGTTCCATAACTTCCCTTTCTCCTACTCAACCACAAGTACTGTTTGGAGGGTCATCGTTAGCTCCAAATTCCAATTGCTATTGAGTTGACATCTTTGTTAGGTGTACCTATTAGGTAATTTAGTATTGCTAATATTCCTACCACTAGTCTCCTTGGTTGTTAATATGTACCCTTGTTTTGGCAATTTAACACGACTCTTAATTCTTCAGAAGTGGGATAGATGTTTTGGGGTGAATTGTTTTTTGCCTACTGCAAAGTTCTCTTATAATAGAAAGGGATTGATATGTCTAATTGTTTAACGAAAATCTATGTACAAAAGTGTGGTCTTTACGTATTGTGGGATTAAATTGTTTATAATTAGGATTTTTTATCATTAGTTGCCTCTTTCCAACTTTCTAATCATCATCAGTCAGTCAATATACACTAAGTAGAGATCAGGGTAAGATGCGGGATTTAGTCATTCCCCATGAGTTGCACTGTAGTTATGTAGTCCCCTTGTTGAATCACAAGACATGATCCTTCATATGTATTTGATTACAAAAACAAGGGCAAACTTAACTTTACTTCTGTATATCAATGCATCCATGTGTCTATGTGGCAGGACTTTCTTATGTATCTCTACTTTCGTTATCTGTTCTCTTTATGCTATTCTAAATCTCATGACTTGGGAAGACTATTGAAGACTGCAATTTACATTCAGATGCAACAACTCTAGGTTGAATTTTTTGAAATTCAATCCTTCAATCTTTTGTGTTGATGACTAGCTAGTTGAATATTTCCATTCCAATAAATTGATTATGATGGGAGATGAACAGATCTCATGCAAATAATGTATAATATTTTTGGATTTCTAAGTCTCACTGAGGTTTTGGATGGTGTTGTTCTGCTAAGCATTTGGATAATTTAATTTTAGCCTTTTCATGACCAGATACTATATTTTATGATAACTTTGTTTGTGGCATATTACTAACTAATATATGTTTTTGGTAATCAATGTGATTATTCAACAAATTTCAATCTTGCTGATGATCTAATTTTCTTTTTGACAGAAATTCAGAGAGTTGGAATATTTGCTTTTCGCAATGGTTTCAGTGCTTCCCTCTTTCTTGATGCCATTCATTTTGGTTGGAAAGGTAACCTTGTATCTTTGTCCCATCTTTTGGCATTGGGATTACGGGATGCCTGTTTCTTCAATTTTAGTTAACTTTATTAAAACACGACACAGTCACTGTTGACATCCTCTTATGGAAGATGATAAATGTGATAGTAGCCTAGAGTTACAGGGTATGTTCTACATGGTATATATAAGATGCTTTTGCTAAGTTCTCTTGTATTAAGATGAAAATGATCGATTTCTATTTTTCTCAGGTTGAAACAAAACTTTACATGGTTGTAATATTCCATATCATTGGGTAATGTAGATATTCTACATGAAAGAATGCCCATAAAGCATAAACTGGTGTAACATGCAGCAACTTTTCAAACTAGAACTTTTTTTGGTATCCTTCCAAGATATTTTCCTCCTGGCCATTTAGTTATCATTGCTTCTGATAAATAAAATGAATATGTCCTTTGCTTCTGTGGTTATCTTTGATTCACCCAAGCAGGTATTTGTCATTATTTTCTGCTAGTAACAACAGAACTACATACACATACACACATCCATATATAGTTCTCAGTAAAAACATCTGATAAAAACATGTATCTAGGTTCTTGTATCTTGTATTCTTATTCTCTTGTCGACAGTGGATATCACCATGTGGTCTGCTTTTGCCATTTTATGAAGCCTTCACTTCAGAAGCTGCAGCAAGACATGGAATCTTGTGCTGATTTTCATGTGCCATCTTGGGAATTTTAGGTGGAGAGATGGATCATAAAGTCCATGAAATCTATCACACAGCCAGAAATTATTGAGGAGACTCCTCATTGCCCTTTGAAGGTTTATAGTTACTTTGTTGACTTTTGGAAAGCGTTTGACACATTACCGAGGGAGGCATTATTCCAGAGATTCCTCGACACTGCCATATCTGAAACTCCACTGGAATCTATCATGAAACTATATGAGTTAGACTGGGGAGGCCTCAACATGTCACACAACCTTTTCGACTACATCTAGAGTACCATCAGGGTAAAACTAAAACAGGGGTGCCCCCTCTCACCAATCCTCTTTGGGATCTATATTGATGAGTTAGAGTCTTTCCCCCACGATCATATCCAAAAGAGAGATTGTTGTCTTTTACATCAAGTGTTGATTTCCTTGCTCCTATTAGTCAATGACTTGGTCTTGTTAGCCTCTGCTCTTGAGTGTTTACAGAGACAAATTGACGCATTGGCTAATATTTGCGACCTTTGACAGTTGAAATTCAACTTAGTTAAAACCAAGGTTTTGATCTTCAATGAATCGAAGAGCTCTCTTACAAACTTGCATTTCTATTATTGAGTGATAGAGATGGAGATCACCTGTAATATCCCCAATTTTGCTTTTTCATTTGAGGGGATTAATGGAGTTTATTGGGGAGGTGCTGATCATAGCACAATTTTTTCAATTGGGCATTGGAGACATTTTTGGTGTATGGGACTTGGGAGAAATGGAAAATTATAGCTCTAGTGGAATGTGGGGGGCACTGTCATGTCGCTTCTCAAATGAATTAGTCACGGGGTGCAGCAACACAATTTTGGCATCATTTTTGGCTTAGGAGGAGGATCCCACACGCAGATCTTAGGAACTATAGGCAATTTGATTTATTTCTGACAGCTAGTGGAATGTGGGGGCCACCACGTGCATAATTCGAACTTGGCCAATGAATGCTTTGGAGGGAATTCGAGCTAGTGGAAGGAGGGGCCCACAAAAGGCTAAGGGGGTCCAAAGTGATAAAAGAGGATGGAGCTCTCATTTTGCAGCATTTTGATTATTTGACAAACAAACTCACTTTTGAAAAACAAACTCACTTTTGTACGCTTTGCTATTTAGCAAGTCTATTCGTTGTTTAGCCACAAATCTCTCACGCGGGAGATTCAACCTCTTCTTCGGGGGACCATCCATGCCTGCCCTAGGGAGGCTGTTACATAGGAGTTCCAGGGAGTTCGGTACAATCACACACTTCAGCCATCATTGCAGGGAGGAATTGCGTATTCCTGGGCAGCCAGGGAACACGCAGGAGGGGTTGGAAATCAGCGAGGGGGATTCACAACTTGTTAGGAGAGCCGGGAATAGATCAGTAAAGGGATTCACAGCTTGCTGGGAGAGTCGAGAGTTGAGGAGGCAGCATAGAAAAGGCGATTTTTTTGGAGTAGCAGCTAGCCAGACCAGCACAACAGTCAATCAAAGTTCTGCACAGAGGTACTACGCAGAAGCCTGTAGTAGCAAACTCGTGGTGCTGGGAGAGCAGGCGCCTGGGCCAAGGGTCATCTGGGGAGAAAGGAGTTAGTCAATACAGGGGAACCCAGCGTCTACGGGTATTTTTAGAGGGATTTGTAGGCTGTTTCCTGCAAGTCGAATCTGGCAGTAGCAGCGGGGGAGAGGCTCCAAGGGGGCCGAAAATCCAAAGTCAAAGCCAGAGAAATCTCCTTCTGGGTTTTTCTGGGTTTTGTCCAAGGAGTCTAAGGCTAAAACGAAAAAATTTTCTGGGTGGTGTTTGGGCACATTCCAGGAGGTCGAAGTCAGCAGATCAGCATGTTTGTTAGGACAGCGCAGTGCAAGTGGTGCATCAACTGAACGACCATCATCTCAACAATTCCATCACCTGGGTTTAGTCCAGCTTGTCCTTGAGACAAGCCCAAGTGCACCACTTCATTTATATTGTACACATTGCTCTCAGATTTTATAATATATGGCTTAGTAGTTCTAGATTTACAGTGTTTCATGGGTGTTTGATGAATGTTTTTAATTTTTCACTATTGCACTGTTTGTTATTTGGTTCATCACTTAAATTCCTATTTAGGAACATTACAGTGGTATCAGAGCCTAATTCTTGGCTCAGTTGTGGGGTTGGTTTCCTACAAGAGAAAACTGGGAGAACTCTCTTACCGAATGCAAAGGTACAGGAGCAGAGAAAGGGAGCTGGAAATTACACCAGACAAAGGAAAAAGGGAAAGCAATGGCCAAAGAGGAGGAAATGGCAAAGCCCAAGAGCAGGGAGGAGATGGCTTTCGATAGCCTCTTGAGGGCTTTGGTGACTTGGCCAAGGGGCAGAAAGACATGCTGGAGGAGATCAAATCACAGAACCGAGACAGAGCCACACCTAGAGGGTTCTTGTATGGAGAAACTTTAGGGGCTTCTCAGCCTTTCGATCACCCCTCACCAGCAGCGCAGCGCCCTTCAGTGAGTGTGCCAACTAGGGCTACACTACCCTCCTTCGTGCCAATAGCACAAATCGAACCAGCTAGAGAGGAAGACACTCCCCAGATGGGGGACTACTTCATAGAGTGGCAGGCGATGGATGAAGATTTCAAAGAAGCCCTCTCCTTCAGAGATTATTGCAAGCTCAAGATGAGTGAGAGGAACAAGGGGTACGGAGGACAGGGGACCCAAAACTATGAGCTATAGAGAACTATAGGTAGGATGTAATTCCCTACATTTGATGGCACTGCCAAGTGCACAGCCAAGGCTTGGGTTGAAAAGATGGACACATACTTTCAACTCAACCGGATGACGGAATAGGAGGCCATTAAGATGGCAGCGGTGCACTTAGAAGGGGAAGCCCATGATTGGTGGTTTCACGACCTAACCACTTTGGGGCATGCCTAGATAGTTCGTATGAGGACTTCACCAGGAGGGTGGTGGAGCGATTTGATCAAAGGGATCTAGAGGCATCCTTAAGGGAGTTGACACAACTGCGCCAGACAAGCAACCTAGCGCAATATTGTTCGGATTTTCTGCATGTGTCAGTGATGGTCCCGGATCTGTCTGAGGCCAGGAGGGTGTACACCTTCATTGAGGGCTTGCTTGAGCCTCTGCGTGGATTGATGAAGTCATGCAGACCCTCTACACTGTAGGAGGCGGTGGTGTGTGCCAGAGATTTGCAGGGGGCCATCCCCAAGACCAGAGCGCCATTCCCTGCACGGACCCCTTTCCCACAGAAGGGGCGTGAGACTAGACCCCCACCACCAAGGACCACACAGGGGAGGGGGCAACTAGATGAGGAGACACGGAAGGACCTCCATAGGAGGAAGCTATGCTTCTCATGCAGAGATCCCTGGGCATTAGGCTATAGGTGCACAACGGGTAGAGCAGATTACATTGAGGTCTATTTTGACAGTGACCAGGAGGACGAGGTGGAACAGGATTGTGGTGGGACAGAGGGCCACCACCACCTCCACAGGGAAGGGCATCTCTTGCCTCATCAGGGGGAGTCCTTGCTTCTCTATGCAGGATTCCTAAGTTTTGACACTCCAGATTAGAGGTACAGTACAGGGACAAAGGATGTCGGTACTAGTGGATAGTGAGGCTACCCACAACTTCATAGATGCACAATTGGTCCAAAGGAGGTGCCTCACCACGGTAGAGTTTGAGGGATTCTTCGTCCTAGTGCCAGGTGACCGTACCATCCAATGTACCAGATATGTGCCCTCCTTGACAGTAGTTATGGGAAACTACTCGATGACGGACCACTTTTTGTGGTCGATGTGCCAGACACCAACGTGGTGATGGGTGTCCAGTGGCTATATTCCCTCGGGAGAGTTACGACAAATTGGCGGAAACCTGAGATGCAGTTCATGGGGCCAGATGACAAACTAGTGGTTTTGAGAGGCATGCAGTCTTATCGGCCTCAAACAATTTCGGCCCGCAGGATGGAGGTAGATCTTTGACATGGGGACATTGCATGGGCAGTCGAGTTCAGGATCTCAGAGGCTGGGGGACAGGCACAGTCACCACTAGCAGACATACAGGCGCTACTAGACAGTTACGCAGTGGTGTTTGGGGACATTCCACCAGGGTAGCCACCAGATAGATGGTTTGAGCACACCATTGATCTAGAGCTGGGTATACGGGCAGTCATCACTACTCCTTACAAGTACCCCAAAGCTTATAAGGACGAGATAGAGAAGGTTACTCAGGAGCTGCTTGCTTTGGGGCACATCAGGCGTAGCTCCAGTCCCTTCGCTTCTTCCGTAGTGCTGGTAAAGAAGAAGGATGGGACCCTCAGGATGTGCATAGACTACAGAGCCCTTAACAGGAAGACCCTTAAGAACCAGTACCCCATTCCCAGCATTGATGAGCTAATGGATGAGCTTAGAGGATCCAAGTACTTCTCTAAGATTGATCTGCGTTCGGGGTACTACCAGATCAGAGTTCGAGATCAAGACATCCCAAAGACAGCATTCTCGTGCCACTATGGGCACTTTGAGTTTCTGGTCATGCCATTTGGGCTGACCAACGCTCCCGCTACATTTCAGTCTTGCATGAACCACATCTTTCGGGGGCAGTTGAGGAGGTTCGTGCTAGTGTTTTTTGATGACATCCTGATCTATGGCCGGACATAGGAGGAGCACCTTCAACACTTGGAGGAGGTACTGCGCATTCTCGAGGAGGAGCAATTTTATGCCAAGCTCTCCAAATGCAAGTTTGGATTGACAGAGAAGCTCTATCTCGAGCATATTATTGGAGCAGACGAGGTGAAGGTTCATGAGAAGGAGATCCGGGCCATCCGGGATTGGCCAGTACCCCGAGACATGACTATGCTGAGAGGCTTCTTGGGCATTTGCACTTACTACAGGAAGTTTGTCAACGGGTTCTCATAGTTGGTAGCACCCTTGACCGACTTGACCAAGAAAGAGGCCTTTGGATGGACTGAGGGGGCACGGGCCACTTTCGATCACCTCAAGGAGGTGATGAGAAGTTGCCCTGTTTTGGCACTCCCGTTTTTCCCAGCCATTCACGGTGGAGTGTGATGCATCAGGGGTAGGAGTTGGAGCCGTATTGTCACGAGAGGGGCACCCCATATCTTTCGAGAGTCGGAAGCTCCTACCGCATGAGCTGTCATATTCTATATATGACAAGGAGATGCTGGCCATCGTGCATGCATTGGCCAAGTTCCGCCAGTACTTGGTGGGCAACCGATTCCGAGTGAAGACTGATCACAATAGTCTTCGACATTTCATGTGGCAGCAGGGCCTCAATGACAGGCAGCAGAGATGGGTCAGCAAGGTGCAGACCTATGACTTCGATATTGAGTATGTGTGGGGCAAGCACAATGTGGTAGCCGGTGCTCTATCCAGGAGACCAACTGGGTTATCTCTTATGAGCATCTGCAAGGATTGGAAGGCTCAACTGTTGGTTGAGTACTCCAAGGACAGGAAGGCCTACGAGGTGCTAGAGGGGACACATGCGGATGAGCATTACCGTGTGATGGATGAGGTCATCTATTACAAGGGGCGCATTTACTTAGTTCCCAACTCATAGTTGAGGGAGAGGGTACTCCAGGCAGCTCACGATTCACCACTGTCTGGACACCAGGGGTTTCGAAAGACTTACATGGTTGTTTGGGAGAGGTTCATGTGGAAAGGCCTTAAGGAGGATGTCTTGCAGCACGTAAGGGAGTGTGAGGCCTGCCAGCAAAACAAGGGGGAGCCGACTCACCCTGCAGGGATATTACAGCCACTTCCCATTCCAAAGGGGAAATGGGAAAGTATCTCGATGGATTTCATCACAGGGCTCCCCATAGTACAGGGGAAGGATTGCATATATGTGGTGGTCGACAAGCTGACCCAATTTGCCCACTTCTTTGCCATCCCCACTAGATTCATGGCAACCCAGGTTGCCGAGTTGTTCTTCCAGGAGGTTTTCAGACTACATGGACTCCCCAAGAACATTGTGAGCAACAGGGTCAGTAGATTCATGGGTGGCTTTTGGCAAGAGATTTTCAGGTTGGTTATGACGGAGCTTACTCTTAGCACCAGTTACCACCCTCAGACGGACAACCAGACAGAGAGGGTTAACCCGTGGTTGGAGGGGTACCTAAGGAAATATGTGACAGGTCAACAGAGGACGTGGGTTCGGTGGTTGCACTTGGGCGAGTTCTGCTACAACATCACACACCACATATCTATCTGTATGACTCCTTTACATGCCTTGATGCTCTAACTTTTGCTGACGTTATTTTTAGAGACAGCGGGCCCCAAAGGCCAAAGACTAGGTCCAAGAAAGCCAAGATATCCTCAAAGCTCTCAAGGATAATCTAGTGACAACCCAGAATCAGCGAAAACTATATGCAGATCGGCACAGGGTAGAGAGGCACTTTGAGGAGGGGGACCTAGTGTACCTCCGGTTGCAACCTACAAACTGTCTACGTTGAAACAAAAGGGGGGCGAGAAGCTACAACCACGCTTCTATGGGCCCTACCAGGTGACTAGGCGGGTTGGGGATGTGGCCTATGAGTTAGCGTTGCCTTCGAGGAGTAGGTTCCATAACATATTTCATGTCTCATGCCTGAAGAAGGTGTTGGGGCAACAGGTGACTGTAGCAGCTGATCTATGCCCATTGGATGATGAGGGCTATTTGGTGCTGGAACCAGAGGCCATACTGGAAAGCAAGAAGAGAAGACTGAGGAGCATAATCATCAGGGAGTTCTTGGTGCGCTGGAAGAACTTGCCGGATGAGGATGCCACCTGGGAGGGTGAGCACATACTAGAGCACCCGGCTTTGAGGTTGCTTGAGGGAAAGCAACATTTGGGAGGGGAGGACTGTCATATCCCTTCTCAAATGAATTAGTCACGAGGTGCAACAACACAATTTTGGCATCATTTTTGGCTTAGGAGGAGGACCCCCACACGCAGAACTTAGGAACTATAGGCAATTCGATTTATTTATAGCAGCTAGTGGAATGTGGGGGCCACCACATGCATAATTCGAACTTGGTCAAGGAATGCTTTGGAGGGAATTTGAACTAGTGGAAGGAGGGGCCCACAAGAGGCTAAAGGGGTCCAAAGTGATAAAAGAGGATGGAGCTCTCATTTTGCAGCATTCTGATTATTTAACAAACAAACTCACTTTTGTATGCTCTGCTATTTAGCAAGTCTACCGATAGTTTAGTCACTAATCTCTCACGTGGGAGATTCAGCCTCTTCTTCGGGGGACCATCCATGCCCGCCCTAGGGAGGTTGTTTTGCAAGAGTTCCAGGGAGTCTGGTACAATCACACACTTCAGCCATCAGCGCAGGGGGAACTGCGTATTCCTAGACAACTAGAGAACACGCAAGAGGGGTTGGAAATCAGCAAGGGGGATTCACATGTTGCTGGGAGAGCCGGGAATAGATCAGTAAAGGGATTCACAACTTGTTGGGAGAGCTGGGAATATACTAGCAAAGGGATTCACAGCTTGCTGGGAGAGCCGAGAGTTGAGGAGGCAGCATAGAAAAGGCGATTTTTCTGGAGTAGCACCAGCCAGACCAGCACAACAATCAATCGAAGTTCTGGACAAAGGTACCACGCAGAGGCCTGTAGTAGCAAACTCGTGGTGTGCTGGGAGAGCAGGCATCCGAGCCAAGGGTCATCCAGGGAGCAAGGATTTAGTCAATACAGGTGAAACCAATGTCTAGCCATATTTTCAGAGGGATTTGCAGGACGTTTCCTGCAAGTCGAATTTGGTAGTAGCAGCGGGGGAGAGGCTCCAAGGGGGCCAAAAATCCAAATTCAAAACTAGAGAAATCCCCTTCTGGGTTTTTCTGGGTTTTGTCCAAGGAGTCTCGGGCTGAAAGGACGGAATTTTCTGGGTGTTTTTTGGGCACATTCCAGCTGGTCAAATTCAGAAGATCAACAGTTTTGCTAGGACAACGTAGTGCAAGTGGTGCAACAACTGAACGACCATCATCTTAGTTATTCCATCACTTGGGTTTAATCCAGCTTGTCCTTGAGATTTATATTGTACACATTGCTCTCAAATTTTATAATATATGGCTTAGTAGTTCTAGATTTACAGTGTTTCATGGGTGTTTAATGAATGTTTTTAATTTTTAACTGCTACACTGTTTGTTATTTGGATCATCACTTAAATTCTTGTTTAGGAATGTTACAGCCACGAGAGAAGTAAATTCGACCAAATGGAGCAATTCGCACTAGTGAGAAGAGAGAGAAAGGAAGGGGTGTGAATTAGTAGAAGGTGGGGATCACCAACGGAGAGAGGGCCAACAATTATAAATAGAGCTTGGAGGCCTCCATTTGGTATCTTAGATCCTTTGACAATTTAACATTAGTTCTCATGAGTTTCTTAGCCAAGACAATCGTGTTGTTTAGCACAAGGAATTTCTGAGTTGGAATTCCACCCTTTATTTCACAGAACTTCAAGTGTCTCCCTAGTGAGGCAATTTGGAGAGCTCAATTCAGAGTTTCCATTGGGCATATTTGCAAGTTATTTCAGCTGGTATATTTTTCTTCGAGGGCGCAGAAGTAGTTCAAATTGCTTGTGGGAGATCAATTATGGAGGAGCAGAACATCGAAGGATTTGCAGGGGTTTTTTCCCTAATTTAGGCGTAAATTTTGTGGTGATTAGTAGGGCTGAGTTGAGAGAATTCTTGGGGTCGAAATTCTACATTTCTGGAAGTGCACAGGGGTTGGAGGAATAGAGGTTGAGGAGAGATAAGGGTTGGAGATTGGAGGTATTCTTCAGGGGAGAATTTAGCCAAAGTTGGGAGAGATTTCTAGTGGTGGATTTGGGCTTAATTCAGTAGTATTAATTTTGTGGGGCGTTTTCTGGCCAAATTGGGCAATTTGCACTTATTGGGGGGCACTGAGGGTTGGTGGATTCAGCCCAAACCCTTTATGGGTTTTTTGTGGGTTCATTGAGAGGAGGCTAGGATTAATTTTACCGAATTTTCTAAGCACTTATGAGGGCTAAATTCCTAGTTTCATTTAGCATCCAGTAGTAGAAATTATTGGAGGAGGGCGCAGTTTATCCTGAGACCATTTCCACCACTTGGGTTCGTGAGATATTTCTGGGTTTTGTTGGAGTTGGTGTGGAGAGCCTACATTTAATTTTGCAGCATTTTTGGAGTATATTTGAGGGCCGATATCTCAGTTCACCTATAGCAGCAGTGGTAGCAATTTCATGGGTTAGTGCAGAGGTTTTTGGTGGAGTCATTCCAGTACTTAGGCATCACAATTCAAACCTAGGTTTTGCCTAGCTTGCTGTAGCAACCCAGGTTCCTATTTCCATACTCATTGTACTCCATTTTGCTCAAAATAAATAATATGATTAAGTGTTTTGGTGCATTTCCTCGTGTTTTGATTTCCTGTGTATGTGTTGAATTCCCTAGTTGTTGTTATAGTGCATGTTTATGTTATTCACTTAATATTTCCGTTACTAATATTACAATGATATCAGAGCCATGATCTTGGCCAACTCTGGGGTAGCCAAGTAGATCATGTGAGATTTGGGCATGTATACACGGTGACGGGTTAAACCATAGATAACCCATGGCTCAAGGAAGATTCAGTATGCAGGAATTTTGGGGTGGAATCCTCTAGAACGATGAGAGACTGGCCTAGTTGAGGGAGGTGATGGACCAGATCCATCCTCATCCTTACAATAGAGACACTAGAGGTGCACAGACCGTGGGAGTGCAACCATCTACACCATGTGGGGAAAGTTGACAAAATCAAGGCACCATATCTCCTCAAAAGGAGCAAGCAGGACAGGGATAGTTAGAGGATGAGACCAGGGGGCACTTTTGCTGGTGGAGCCCTAACTTTAGATATCAAGATCCTGAGGAGGTGATTGAGCATGATGCGGAGGGCACACAAGATGGTGAGAGCACATCGATATACCTAGTGTCACACATGAGTCATCATTGTTGGAGACCTATTTGACAGCACTAGTTGACACCTTGGGGGAGAGAGTAGAGCATACACACATGGGGCCATCCATTTATGAGGTGCCAGGAGACACAAAGGTGTCTACCATTGAGGAGGTGCCATCCGTTATTGAGGTATCTAGGGTTGTGACCGAGTTTTTAGGGGATAGCAATGCATAATAGGTTGATGAGGTGTTGGAAGACATTGCCACCATTGATGAGGAGATGATAAGTATAGAGACACCCAGATCTATGACAGAGTTGTCGGACGATAGTCACCTACAGCTGACTGGTGTGGATGTTTTATATGATGGGTTGTCAATGAAGGAGCATTTGGAGGCTCAAGTTGAGGTTGTGATGGAGGAGGATGCGCAACTGTCCTTAGGGCTATACATTGACAAGGGGCAGCGCAGAGAGCACACGCTGGGATTCCAACACAATTCGCTTCAGAGGCACATTGATGGGGTCCACAATGTTATTATCTCACTCTTATGCATTGGATGGAGAGAAGTAGAGTTGTCTAGACAGATCATAGGGGATGATTAGGTCAGCAGGGGCCAACGACTTGAGTTGAGTATGGCACAACGTCAGCATGGAGGGTCTGTTCCATACATAGGGGATTGGATGGCCAGAGGTACTGACATGGTATCCGATGGAGCAGGTTAGGCAGTTGGGTACATCCATGGTTGTATTTTAGCAAAGTTCGTGGGTTACTCGGGGAGTATGACGACCAGATTGTTGTTGGGATCTAGGTAGGATTCCCTGTCATAACGTGGGCTTGGTTAGTGAAGGTATTAGTAGTACAATGGATTCGGTGACCGAGTTCCCACACACTTTCATCTCTCCATCAACACTAGTGTCAGGTTGCATTGACAAAGGGGCAGGCAGACTTCGCGGGTTGTCACGGGGTGTTGGGCATACATGGGATTGTAGGATGATCAACATACTCTGGCAAGGGCTAGTCAGAGGAGGTGCCATCAGCAGGCCATCAGTCAGGGCATTGCATGGAGACAATGCTCTCTTATTGGCATGATGCACGAGCTAGCATGTAGTGGATTCACTAGTAGAGTAGTGGATTCATGCACATAGGTGGGATGGTCGAGGATGCAGGGTGGTGTGACAATTGGCTTAGGTGTTCGGTGGTGCGCAGAGTCGTGCCATAGAGTTCAGTGTCCTTTGGAGGTGCATGGAGGAGTGTCGTATTATGCGGGCTTGCACTGCGGCGTAGGAGGAGCAATTCACATCACCTCGAGCTTTCACATGGAGTGACAACTACTTCGTCATAGGAGGTATACCCAATGATTCAAGATGATATGGCAATTGGTAGTGGTGTCAAGCAGTTCACAAAGGTGTGCAACTGGGTGGATTTGTGTGCCAAGGTGCACGAAGATACGTGTTCTTATGTAGGGGAGCGCAAGGGTTCTTGGCCGTATGTAGTGATGTGTGATACTTCTTGTTGTCGCACAGATTGTTGTGACAACGCTCAGACCGGGGGCTATCACTCTGATCCCCGATCCCTCCGTTTAAGCCTGTCTCCCGTGGCTAAGGGGGGTAGACCCTGTAGGAAAATGGAAAACCAACTGTGAATCAGTTGGTTTGGGAGACATGAAAGGACGAAAGCACTTGATAGATTTGTTTAATTTAACGGACCAGTGCCTTGTGGGTTTGACGTTTAAATGATTATTTACTGTATGCTGCAGAAATGTAAACCCCACACAGTGATCATAACAATACAAGATATCCAGTAAACTCACGATGTTTTTTACGATGATCTGGCAATTTAAGAATAAACATTTATCCCAAATTTTAGCCTCCGCAAGAAAAATAGAAAGCGATGAGATACCCAGGCTAAGACTTTAAAAATCTTTCCACGATAAAATTTTTATGGCTTTTCTGACAAAATAAAATTCTAAAACTAAAAAAAACAAAACTTAAAATTTAAACTAAAGTCTAAAATCTAAAAAAAAAAGAAAATTTTATGATTTTTTGTTTTATA
>APFE030541971.1:1527-12305 GCA_000404065.3 Pinus taeda | reverse complement strand
GCGGCGTTGCCGCCCCCATTTTGAACTGGGGTCCAATGTGGCGGTACTTTTGAATATAGAAGATAATCAAGCTCCACACCCAACACCTTCATACCATTCTTTCAGGATTTTATAAGCCATGTGGTATTTTGGGTGGTTATATCCTTTTTTTTTGAAAAAAAGTGAAATTAAGTGTTGTACTCTGATGTTATTTATAGGTGGGGAAATGCATTTCTGGGTGTCTCATAACATAGTTACAGCGCATTAAAATTGGGAACACCATGACTGTAGCACCTCAACGCAGAAATTGGGAGAACTGAGTGCTGTATCATGCTATAGATTGTGCTGACAATGTGAAGTCTGTTGTGCGCTAAAGAAGGAAAAGGCAGCCTATCCCATCATGCCTCCAATGTGACCATATTCTCCATGAGCTAAAACTTCCTAAGAAAACTTGATTCCAAATGGTCATTGTCCTTACAGTATCTTTTCATATTATGATCTTATATTCACACCAGTAAATACAAAGGGTTCGATATCACTATTTTATAAGCCATGTGGTATTTTGGGTGGTTTCATTAGTATTTTAATTTTAGCACATGTAGATGGTGTGGTAGGGGTTGTATAATTATGTGTTGTGTAAAAAATATTGGT
Organism: Pinus taeda; assembly: GCA_000404065.3. Taxonomy (NCBI): domain Eukaryota; kingdom Viridiplantae; phylum Streptophyta; class Pinopsida; order Pinales; family Pinaceae; genus Pinus; species Pinus taeda. The sequence goes on along the minus strand of APFE030541971.1, from coordinate 11,675 downwards.
GGTAAGTTGCTAAACAACAGGACCACAGTAAAAATTTAGAAGAGACAGTTAGTATAGTCTCATCAAAATTGCATATGAAAGATGAATAAATTAAGATTATTAGATAGAGGGCTACAGAGCAGCATGAGGAATGCAAGCCACTGTCATGAAATTGAGTATCTGCAAATGATTCAAGCAGTTTCAAATCAATCTCCATTCCCATAACAGCATTTGTATTGAACTGCTTAACGTTATCACTGAGAAATGTAGCTACAATGCAATCTGATATGTGCTTCAGAAAACCCCTGGTAAGTTATCCAAAACCTACGAAGGTAAGTCTTCAAAAATATTTTAGTAAAGAGACTTCACAAGGTCCTTTGAGGCTTTTTCTTGACTCATGAAACTTCGCAAGAACCCTGACTATCAAAGATCCACAATAGGTATGGGGTTGAACTTACTACATTTTAAGTTTGATTTTGTTCAAGCATGTATCTCTTGAATGAAATCTTCATGGCGTGCACTTTGAAACAAATCAAGTAATTCATGACGAAGAAGTTGTGGTATAAGAACAAATTGTGAATGCACTTGAACACAACATTGTAAACATACTTGAATACAACATTACTATAGATATTCAATAATGAATGCACATTAATTATTCAACATCTATGCAACCTGAAAAACAAACAATTTCCTTGTTTAAGAGAATCAGGACTACATTACAAAGATCAAGTTAAAGAGAAACCACAATGGAATTTGGTAAACAATATTTACAGCCATATGTATTTTTCACAACTTTGTTGTCTCCCAGGTCCCAAATCCAAGGAAATATCAGCTCCTTTTATCATTCTTACCACCACATTGAGCACAAAACAACCTTTTGCATTCAGGGCATTCTGACTCTTTTATAACAACAACATCTGGCTCAGTTGAGCTTCCTACTTCAGGCACATCCTTCAACAAGAGTGGCGAGCAATCCTTGAATGGGCAATAGAACTTCTGAGAACTAGGAATCTCTTTTTCCACCAATATGCCAGGCATTTTTTTTTGGAGAGTAAAGGCATGCAAATAGAGCTTGTTGCTCAATTGTATTGGTCTATTAATTTATGAATAATGTGTTAGGTAATACTTTTTTACGAAATTGGTAGCCATGCCATAACAATTTATGATTATTTGTTTGAAAATATACATGGATCAGAAGGAAATATTACTTGGATCAATTGTATTGGTCTATTAAGTTCCTCTGTCTAAGCAAAGGGCACTTCCAAAAATAGGATAATTGTTTTTTATCACAATAGAATTCTGTGCATGAACACCAAATTCAAGGAATGACTTCACTCACATAGATAAAATGTCTAAAATTTGACATCAAATTTACTAGCACGTTGGCTTTCATAGATTGACATCTCGAGTCCTGACAACAAATGAAATGTCCATAGGAAAAGCATCCATTATCTGCACAATAGGACTTTATTGATACATGATTCATAAACTTTAGTCTTTAAATCAAATTTCAAGAGGATTTTTCAAAAATTGAAAAGTACATTTTTTTGTCTGTATTACTGAAATCAAGAAAAGGAACAGCTATAAGTAGGGAAGCTAATTCTGTAAATTGTAATGCACCAGAAACTGCCAGTGTCATAAACAGAACTTTTCATAATTATATAGTCATCCATATCCACAAATTAAAACAGATAAAATGTATTTGTACCTAGACAAAGAATAATAAATATATCTCAAAAAATCCAAAAGTATTTGGATATAAAAATGTTTCACAAGGATTTTCATACCAAAAACAGAAAAGAACAGATTCAAAGAACAAGATGAATTGGATTCATTTACAACTGCAGTTCATTTGATGAATATTCTGCTTGAGTATTAAATATACGATTTTTTCATACAAAAAGAAATTAATAATGGAATTCAAACCCTATGGCATAGATCCATAGCAACTCATACAATAATAGAATCCAATCTCTTATCTCTTTTTCACTGTGAAGCAACGACATGAATTTTAAAAGGCTAATAGTTTGCGTTTGTTAGCCTTTGCAGCACTGTTTTTCTATGAGATCAACAGATCAACAGCGGCGTATCTGGGGTAGGTTTCCATAAGAGATCTACATAAAGCAGTTACTTGGCTAGGTTTCATTTGAGGACTATAACTCATCAAGGCTTTGGATACAAAGTGGGAAAATTAAAGACGCTATTCTCTTTGGAAAGCAGATGGATACTATTAGATACAATAGTGTACTTGATGCTTGTGCATTGAAGAAAGATCTTGAATTTTTCCTTATGGGGACGAGACAGACATTGGAGAAAGAGGGTTAATTTTGAGTGGTGGACAAAAACAGAGAATAGAGATTGCCCGTGCTTTATATCAAGATGTAGACATTTATATTTTTGATGACCCTTTTAGTGTTGTGGATGCACATACCGGAAAACATATTCTCCAAGTATGTTTCTCTTATCCTTTACATACTGTAGGTTTGCTGAATTAATTAGTTTTAATGTTTTGATGGAATGATGAAGCTCTACAGTAGCACTCTGCAATTCATTGTTCAGTCTAGATAATATACATTGCTGGTTGTGCCGCTGCAAATTCAAGCCCATAAACATCTAAGAAATTGGACTTGCTTGTTATAGGAATGCATACTTGGTATTCTAGGTTCAAAGACTGTAGTATATGTAACTCATCAAGTGGAGTTTTTACCCTCTGCTGACATCATTCTGGTAGGTTTGAATTTCTTTCATCCTGTTATAGTGATATTAAAATTTTCAATGTAATTGGTAAAGGGACAGTGGGTTTATTGATCATTTATTGAGATGAGGAGATAAGAGATCCATATTTTGTTGATGTAAATGATATTCTTCACAGGTAATGCGAGATGATGAAATTACTCAGGTTTGCAGATATGATGACATCTTACAAACAGGCACAGATTTTGTGGAATTAGTTGGCGCACATCAGAAAGCTTTGAAAACTATTTCTGCTATGGAGAAATCTGAAGTGTACACATCAGAGAGATTTGTTGAAAGCTCATCTCCTGGCAATACAGCTGCAGTGAAAAATGTTACTGCCAGTGACACACTGGAGCAGTGCGGTGTTCAGAACTCAATAGATGTAGAGGAAGAGGTTGAACCAGAAAACCACAAAGAAAAATTGGATAAAGAGAATAAAAATTCGCAGCTTGTACAAGAAGAAGAAAGAGAGAGAGGTAGGGTAAGCATGTCGGTATACTGGTCTTACATTACTGTTGCATACAATGGTACTTTGATACCTATAATACTACTGGCCCAAATAATAAGTCAGCTACTTCAAATATGTAGTAACCTCTGGATGACATCGGAAGCCTCTACAAAAGAAAATGAGAGTTCCCCTATGAGAAAGTCCCTTTTGATTCTGGTTTATGTTTCTTTGACATTAAGCAGCCCCATGTGCATCTTGTGAGGTCTATGCTTCTTTCATTGGTTGGACTTAAAACTGCTAATCAACTTTTCAGCACTCTACACAGGTGTATATTTCGTGCACCAATGTCCTTGTTTGATGCAAATCCATCTGGGCGAATACTGAACCGTGTCAGTTGACATTTATTGTTTTAATAGGCTAATACCTTTCCTGAGAGAGAAGGAAATCATTTGATTCTAGTGGGTCAGTAACAAGCTCTCTGTTTCTTGGCAGGCATCAACTGATCAGAGGACATACCATCAATGAGATCTGTCACAATCCACTGGCATTTTTTAAGCTCATTAAACAGGACTCTGGTTTGGTATAGATCTATATCCAGTGCTTATAATTGTCATAGGGGGATAAAGAATGTGCTCAAATGAGCCATACGCTGAGGGAAGCGATTGTAGGGCCGGTATGCTAGTTATCTAGGGAGTTTTCTTTGTATCAAAGATTAGAGATAATGGATTAAAGACAGCTTTTCTAGCTTTTCGGCAATCTAAATATTGGTGTTGTCCCCTGTAGATTATTCATCCCCAACCTGAATATTTTAGTGGTTTGCATTCATAAATACCGCAATTGTTTGCAGGAACAGAGCATCACGTAATTCTTCACTAAATCTCTTCTGCTGTAAATTTATTTGCAAGTTTTGAGATTGGAAATCATCTTTTGATCCCTCTGCTAAAGCTTGCACAGCCTATTCTCTATTATAGTTACTAGCCCCTTTTCAGATCACGGGAAGCGTTCTTTGACATTTATGTTAGGTTTAAATGGGTGGTGTAAGTCTACCCCTGTGGAAACCTGAGGACCAGAGTGCTGTGCAGATTGGAGGTGTCTGCATCAAAACATAAAGGCATACTTTTCTCGTAGAAGAACACTGTTAAACATTCCATATGTGAGCATAATTCATACTTCACACATGCAAAATATGAATATATCTTGCTGTGATATGCTTTGTACACACTAGCTTGAGCACTCTAGTATTGTTCACAGCAAATGAGAAGATCCACTGATCTCCATTGTCCTTCACAAAATACACTACTTATTGAATAACAGTGAACTTAAAAATGCTTATGAAGGTTATAAATTTTCAACATAAACACATCAAAATAGTCACTAAATACACCACAATGGCAACCCCAACAACACAGAGATGTTTGAGCCTGGCCGAAAACAACCATCCATACATTGCAATCAAGATAGCTAATAAATATAATTAATACAATTATACCAATCGATGTGATGAAGTATATTCCATGAAATCGCAATGAAATTGGAGAAAAAATTGTCACAATGACATTATTGTCCAGATAGGGTACAAACCCTTCATATCATTCTTTCAGGAAAAAGGATGAGAATGAAGAATGTAGCTATTTCTTAGCTACTATAAAGTAAAGGTGATTTGACTATACCATGGGCGAATAGTATATTAAGAAATAAGTTAACTTCCAGTTCAAAATTTATGCAAAAAACTAAAATTTCTCTCTAATATTTAGAGATAAAAATAGAATCGAATAAAAATAATTAGGCTATATCCTGCACTAGTACCTCCAAAACATATTCCTATTTTGAACTCTCACAAGATCCGGCAGGGTATTCCAAAGAAATTCCTTCCTGCTCCGCAATCCCTTGTTCAACTAGGAATCAAAAGGAGGTTCTTTCACACCATTCCCTCCCTCTGTTAGAAACCTCTCTTGCAAATAAAACAACAGCAATTTCTGCAGAGCAGAGATCTCTCTAACCTTGCCTTCCAACTCACCTACTCTGGTTTCAAGCTCTCCTGCTCTTTCATTCATTCTTGTATCCAACAGCCTTATGAGCTCATCTTGAATCACCTTCTATATCACCTGGGACCTCTTATACTCATCCACTTCCTGAAGCCACAGATCTGCAAATTGGCAATCTTTCCGGGCCTCAAACCAAGGGCCTGCCATTGTATAATGTATAGCTTTGGGAAGTTCTTTGTCATCAATTTCATTGTGACCAACAAGAAAATTCCAGGTGTATGGAATGGGTCCAATATCATTGTCATCAAGCCAAGTGAATCTATGCAAAAATGCTCCAAATTGGGAATTCATAATAGAGGGTGTCAAAAATCTATTCTTGGGGTGCCCGCAATTATACAAAACCATAGATGACCAGTTCTTTCTAGGGTAAGTAGTCTGCACAACCCCATCCATTTTTGTAGCACTCTTGGACTTGTAATCGTGTTTGACACACATTATAGCATACTTATCATCAATGAGCTCAGCTAATTCCCTAACGTCAACAGTATAGAGAAAATCACTGTCTACGAACATAGCCCAACCCTCGAACCTAGCTAGGGAAGGAGTCAAGAACCTGGAAAAGGAGAACTGGGTGCTCTCAGTGGGATCCCTTGTGGACCAGTAAAGCCCAGCCTTGCAGAGATCCGCTTGTTTGATGGGGATTACTTCAACTGGAAATGTGGCATGTTTCAGTATCGAATGCCTTGCAGACCTCGTAGGCAATATCCTCACGGGGATCGTACCCCACTAAGATCTTGAGCTTTGGAAGCACTTTTCCACTCTTGGTAATAACAGGTCCTCCCATAATGCCTGCTCGAGGCTATGGTGAGACTGGATCTCACGACTTCTGGTCCTCCTACATCTTCAACTTTGGTTCTGGAGATTCGGCCAAACTTGGGGGAGATACTGCGAATGCCAGCCCGATGCCCAGTCCCAGTCCCAGTCCTGATAGTAGCATGTCTCTGGAATCCCTATAAGCATTTGAATGTGAATTCCCATTTCTGCTACTGAAAAATCTGTGGAGGAATTTAGTGCAAGGGGGATCGAACCTTGGCACTGATAACCTTTCAACTCGCTCGCTGTTAACCAAATTGGTGGTCCAAGCGTCAAACGAATCAAATGCCTTGCAAAAGCACAAACAGCTGTAGGGTAATAAAACAGCTTCAGGGTAATAATGTGTGTTTTTAAAATTAGATGGCTGATTTTTGTTCAATCGTCTAACAAAAGATCTAACGGCTACGATTAGGACAGAGAAGCATTTGGGAGAGTTCACTTCAGAGGGAAACGACTTACGGCGTAAAAATTGATTACAAAAGTTGTACAAAAATTTAGGATTTTTCGAATTGTTGGAACTACTGGCCCTATTGTTGAGGATGATTGTTGATGACTAAGCCTCCAAATTTGTTGTGTTGTTTTCCTTGCTATTGAAGATAAAAATTACTCAAGTAATTCACACAACTTGTCCCCTCTGTCTTCACTAGGGATATAAACTTTAACTAATTTTCTATAGGCCTCATCCACATTTTTGTACTTCTGGAAAGTTGGTTTGATGATGAACAAATTTATGAGCTCAAGACTGATGAACAAGTCGAAATATAAGGCCTCCATGAATGCTTTCCCTGTTATATTCCCTTTTATACCTACAAATCTTGACTTGTCTTGGGCAATAGTGCATAGTTTCTCATGGTACTTTGTCAAGCTCATGAGTTTATCTTCCCTACCAATTAGTCCTGGTAGATGTTCCTTGTTCAAAACCTACATCTTCTTATGAAATCGTTGTATTTTGGTTTCTAGACTTTGACATTTATTGTCAAGTCGTAGCATAATGATATTTTTAGTGTGCGTCCTCCTCACTTCTAGAATAGTCTTTGTCCTGTCTTGAATTCCCAATTGCTCTAATTCTTCTCTATTTTTGGAATTCAAGAATTTGATAAGTGTTGTTGCTTCCCTATGTTTCTATCCTAAGTCAATTTTGATTTTCCTTATTACCTCTTTGGACTTTTGTATTAATTCACATTGCTCGAAAATAATCTATATGGAAGGCCATATTTCTTTGGTGGCTTCACTGATTTTTGTCTATATATTTTCTCTAGCTTGGGCTAGAGTTTGAGCAATCACTAATTCACTTTGCAACTGTTCAATTTTTATATTAATTTGATGCATTTTCTACAACTTTGCCACACAAAAATTTATCAATTTTTTACAGTGTCTTGAGCTGAGATTTTTAACTTAAGAATTTCTTGTTCCTAAATGGACAAATCGTCCATGGCTTTAACAACTTCACTTGCAGAATCCGATGTATGTGTTGGTGCTGAAGTTGATTTAGATGCTCCTAGGGTTGTGGTCACTGAAATTGGGACTGTTGTAAGTGGAACTATGGCCAAGTGTGATGCCTGCTCTTTTTCTTTGAGCGGTTTCTCCAGATCTACTTCCATGTCCCGGATCTGGCTGTTTTGTTCAATCACTATTCGAATGATATCCTCTTTCTGTTTTTCCATATCTCTGAATTCTTAGCCTGTGGATATTCTGTGGTAGGAAATTTTAGGTCCTTCCTCAATGTTGCTATATCAGTATCCTTTCTTTTCACCAGCTCTTCTGCTGCCTTTACATCTTTGGGATTATACTCCAGTTTGATCATCAAGTTTTCTAGTGACTTGATCCTGGTATCCTTGACTAAGGATGAAATTCTTTCCAACTTTAGGTATGATTGTGTGTTGTTTAATCATACCTGCAATCTAGAAGAATACATGGCAGAATTAGTTAGTTTTGAGTACATCATTTAACTGGTTTGTTTGTGCATGTCCATTTGATCTATAGGATGATTTTTTTGTGTATCAAAACTAAACATAGATTCTTTATAATATGTTGGTGTCCTTGGGGTCGGCACTTTAGCTTCAAGAAAGGAAAGTTTCATTTTTCCCTTTTCAGTGTCAAATGCTGAAAGGAGAATGTGTTGTGATGTAGCTGTCGGTTTCCAAAATTATGTGTAGGTTGTGGCTCTCAACATCTCATTCCTCTTTTTGATTTCCGTGTATTTGGAAAAAATGTTAAGCTCAGCATTGTTTTGAGCCAAGTCAATTGTTTGTGGTGTTTTTGGAGGATCTTGTGAAACAAGGGAAGATGGAGAGCCTCCAAAATGTCCTCTTGTCTTGTACCTGCAAAAATATCTTCTGATGTGGTTGAAACATATTTACCTTTCATGACTATAGTAATCTACTCTTCATCCTCCTACATAAAAATTGGTGGTGGATTCTTTTTAGGGTTCTTTGTATAGACTAAAATGTGCTTGGCTTCAATTTCTATTACTGGAGAAGGCTCTTCTTCTCTAGGCCTTTTATCATGACTTTCTTGAGGTGTAGGAGTCTGAGAGGTTGTTGTTCATATGACTTGTTATTTGGCCTCTTGCAATGTATTCTCCTCCCACTGGTCTTGGTTCATGTATTTCTTGATCTGGTTGAGGAGTATGTGTGTAGGGAGTAGTCTTTTTCTACTCCCTCAGCTTTGAAATTATACCAAAAGGGTCATAAGGCCAAGTAAAGCTCAATTTGAAATTTAATTGCTTCAATAACAAATCTTCCTTTACCAGTTGTTCTAGTATTGCATACAAAAGGTCCAACCTGTGCTTTGATTTTAAAATGTGCCTTCTTCTTAGCTGCCACAAAATGTAAGTCATCCATATGTATCATTTGCCTAATGTACTTGTAGGTTTTAACCCCATACAGAAATTACCTGCATACAAATTCTAAAACACAAAAAATAAACAATGCGAGAGAATAACACATATACACAAATATTTTCCCCTGGATCCCAAAACTGGGACTGTTAGATTGATTTTTCATTATATTCCTTTCAATGTTACAATACATATTTATACATGCTAAAGAATCCAATACCATGGACCAAAAAACATCGCGTCCAAAACCATGGACCGAAAACCATCACGTCCAAAACCATGTGTGAAAAATCATGCACAAAACCATAGGTAGGTCCGCCCACCCTAATATAGGGTCCAAACACAAAATTTTCTGGGGCGCTGCCCTGAACCCCATAGAGTGGGGTTACCTACACCCCTCAAAACCCTGTGACTCCCCCTACTATGGAATCAGCGCAATGAAGGGGGGGCTCCGCCCCCCTTCTACATCGGCTAGTCGTGGAAAGAATATAACACAACCCAACATTCTCCCACTTGTTGTTTTCTTTCCACAGGGAGCCACATAAGAGCTTAGTCATTTATCTAGCCTTGCAACACCCATTGTTTCTCTACATCAAGAGAACATCTCAGAGCTCACAGATTTTGTCAATGCATTTGCAGTATTCTTCAAAGTGTCCACCTTTACCAGCAACACCTTTTTGTCTTCTATCATATCCCTCACAAAGTGATACTGAACATCAATGTGCTTTGTCTTTGAATGATATGCAGGGTTCTTTTCCAAGAAAATTGCACTTTGGCTGTCATATTCTATCCTTATAGCTCCCTGTACTAACCCCATACTTGAACACAATCTCTGCAACCAAATTACTTCCTTTTTTGCATGAGTGGCTGCCATGTATTCTGCCTCTGTAGTTGATAGTGCCACTACAGATTGTTTCTTACTCATCCAACTGACTCCACCTCCAAATAGGTTAAACACATACCCACTTGTAGTTCTTCTCTGATCCAGATCTCCAACCTAGTCTGCACCAACAAAGCCATGAATATCCAATAGTTTGTCTAATCCTGGTCTTCCTTGGTAGCACAAACCATAATCATTGGTGCCACAAAAATACCTGAAAACCCGCTTCAGTGTTGTCCAGTGCTCCTTCCCTGGTTTTGACATAGACCTTCTCAATTCTCCTACTGCATGTGCAATGTCTGGTCTAGTACAGACCATCGCATACATCAGGCTACCGACTGCACTTGCATATGGAACACGGGACATGTCCTCTTCCTCTTCTTGTGTCTTGGGACACTGTTCAGC
>APFE030541966.1:168598-183469 GCA_000404065.3 Pinus taeda | reverse complement strand
ACACTTGTGTTATGTGCAGCATGCTTACAATAGAGCCAAACACTCTTCTACACAGAGATCTCCTTTTGAGACCTGTTTGGGTTTCATACCAAAGTCTCCCTTTGATTTTGTCTTTGGTAAAGATACCATGGTTGATGAACACAACGATGTGGACAAGGCAACTAGGTTCATTGAACAGATCCAAGAGATCCACCAGGCAATACAAGAACAGCTGGAAAAGAGCCAGGCCAAGTACAAGGCTAGGCATGATAAGCATCAGATGGAGCATAGTTTTCAAGTTGGAGACCAAGTCTGGCTATATATTAGCAAGGACAGGATGTAAGGTGAAGGTAAAAAGCTAAAACCTATCAAGTATGGACCCTTCAGGATACTTGAGAAGATTGGTGAAAATGCTTTTTGCCTTGATCTACCAGCTTACATGCACATCTACTCAGTCATAAATGCAGACTATTTGAGGTTGTTTGAACCTTCAATGGTTGAGGACCCTGAAGAGCAGAGTCAATTACCTTATGTTGATGGCCTGCTACCTGAATATCTTAGTGAATTACGGGAAGACACAGTGTTGGACAGGAAGGTGAGGACGACGCACAGTGGACAAGTGGAATACCTCAGAATTGGGTTTAAAGGTTCAAAGCCGAGCAGTGCGAAGTGGATTGAGATTGGACAAGAGAGATAGTAGTTTCCTCACTTAGTCGATGCGTGAAGAAAACCAACTTTTGGTGGTCCAAAAGCTTTTTCAGTAGGAAGGCCGTGATCCGAATCGGATCCATAAATGACTGACAAAGAACCTTGACTGTATCGGGATGAAACAAATCCTCAAAGAATCCAAAACAACATCAAAAACACCCTGAACCAGTGACCATGGCAGTTGACGTGGAACGACGAGGACCTCGGTCAAAGCGCGCTGACCAAGGCCCATGGAGACTGCGCAGGAGATCAAAGCAGCCCCTGGGAGCCATAGATCGGGAAAAGGAGGCGATTTTGATGCACGATTAGTGCTTAGCTGGGCAAACAAGGCTAAAATGGAAAATCCTTAAGCACTCGGTTGCGTTGGGGGCCGGAGAACCGCAGGCGGAGAAACAAAAAAGCGCTAAAGGACAAAGGCAGGACCCGCGCTCTTGAAAATTGGCGGTATTGATCGGGGCGCCCTTGAACAGTAAGAGGTTTTGGAGGAGAGCGAAGCGATCCCACTCAGCGAGCGATGTGTGGCAGCGGAGGTGAGAGAAAAACCATCGTGCTCGCGCGCTATCGGTCGAGCAAGTCAACCGCGCTCGACGTGTGTATCATGTTGGATCTGGAGGAGCCCAGATCGGACAGCTTAGATTGCGCCCGATGGAGGAAGCGGAATCGACAGAGGATTAAGCCGCGTTCTAAAGTGATTTGGAGTTCGCTTGACCGCCATGGTGGAGAAAGAATGCATACACAACGTAACGGAAGAAACGAACTGACGAAGCATGCTGGCACCAGTTACATGGAGACACGTGGCCACTTCCCGAGCGTTCATGCTGACGCCGAACAGGGAACTCCAAGCATAGCTGCAGAAGGTGAATCAACGCAGGTGGGAGAGGAACCGAACATACATAGGGATTGAATGGCTAAAGCCATGAACAGACATAGTCGGGAAAAAAAGAGAGGATTGAGAGGAGTCTGAGCGACCAAGAGAGACAGTGAACAGTGCACCCGAGAGGAGGATTGAACACAGAGAACAGTAAAGCCAAGTAGAGGAGACAGAGGGCTGAGCTGACCATAAGTAGCATCGAGCACCAGAGAGCTTGAAGATTCAAGCCTTCCCATAGAGGAATCTATCCGGACTGAGCATCACATTTGGCTCTTTCCACTATAGACCAACGGTCACAGAGCTGATAGGAAGAAAAAGAGTCTGTGAACTCTAAGTGGCTTGGGGAATCCAAGAACCACCCTACCTAGCAAAATCTGCTTCAGGAGAACTCACATTGAGTCCCTGTATTGTAATTTCTCTGCTGTAAGACACAATAAAACAAGGCCACCACTGAAGCTGGACCAAAGACGTAGCTCTGGAGAATAGGGTGAACTCCTTATTAAAAATTGTTTGTGTCTTTGTGTTGCTTACTGTATTTCTCTGTTGTCTTTCCATTTAAATGTCTGTGTATTGGCAATCTGATCGATCCGTTGCTTGAATAGCACAGAACACACACTAGCACATGAGTTTGTAATACCTTTTGTTTAACAAATCTTCAACTGAGGTCACTCATAGGGTGATTATCAGATCATTAAGCATGATAGTAGTGCCTATGTTTCAAATGACTTGTATTTCTACAACCTTTCTTCTACCTACCCTTTTACCTACCCTTTTACCTACCCTAGCATTTTTTCTTCACTTTGTTGGGTCCACTTAAGCTAGCAAACCCATTTCTTTACTTTTTCTTTTATGTAATAAACTATATACTTCTAACCTTATATGTTCCAAGGGCTCATATTAAACTGATGAGCTCCTTTTATTTCTCTACCTATCTACTAATCTGCCAAGATTAAACTGTTTGGTCATATTTTTATTCTCTAACTATAAACTTGAAATTCAAAGCATGAAGTAGTCAAGATTAAGCAGTTTGACTATCATGGGTTGTGGCATGTATGACAAGCTGCATACAACCATTATTTAAGACAATAAAGTAAAGAGTAGTGGCACTTGGACTTACACACTTTCATGATTTGTTTTTTGTTTGGGGTTCATATTTTTTCATTTTTTGATCTTTTATTATTTTTCTTGTCCTTTGATAATTAGTTTAGGACATAACCTCTTTACATTTTTTAATTTTAATATGGAAAACATTTGCAGAAAGCAAAGGTATGTACAATATTACAAGACTTAATCTCAGCCATTTCAAAATTATGAATCCTATCACTATAGGACTCTAACACCTACCACGTGTCATCATCCATTGTTGTTGTGTCACAATCTTCGCCACCTATCATCCACATTGATCCACATCACACCTCTTCCATTTCATATCAAATTGGATACATTACCTATGTTAATTACCACACATGTGTGATCTTGATGTGGATTTGGGTGTTGTATTTACGAAATTTCAACCGTTGGATCCATCACACATGATTTTTTATAACCTTTGCCCATGACAATTGATCTTGTGTTTTCTCCATCGTTGGATTCATCATGTTCCCAAGCGTGTTTTAACCCTGAATGTGTTGTGCACTTAACATCGATTAAAGCCATTGATGTTGCTGGTGGTGGTGAGTCTTGGTCATTGATGTTTCATTTAGTGCATGCACCAGTCTACCTAATCTCCTATTAATGTAACTTCATTTTCTTCGCCACCTAGCACCACATCAATGTTTCCACCTATCAACCAAATCACCCTTTCCAACGGGTAAGGTTGAATATTGAATATCGAATTTTTAAAGGGTCTTTGTGTCTTTGAATAATGTCAATACTCCATGGTTCAATAGACTCTTATCTCTTGAGCACTAGGCTTTTGGTCCACCTAACCATATCGGCCTTCTTGGATTTTGCAGTCTTCTCAACGTAATTTGCTTGCTCGACCTACTTGGCCCTCGACGTTGCTTTGATTTGACTAGCCCAACCTATCATTTGGCTAGCTTAGCCTTTTAACCTTGACATCACTGAAAACAAAATCAACAACAATCTCCCCTTTTGTCATTAATTCTCAGCCCTTTGTGTTGCTTTGATTCGGCTAGCTCTGACCTTGACATCACTAACAACACTATCAACAATATGGGGTCAACTTCGGATCCTCTTTTAGAAAGTATAAGTTATGTGATAACATATCATCCCCTATTATGTAAGGTTAGGAGCAAATTGTATGACCAAATACATCAAAGTTTCTTTAGTTGAGCAAAGGAAGGACAAAGGATGGAGTGAAGTATCCAAAGAAGGAGGAAGAGTTGTGATTATTCTCAGTGAAAATTTTTTAATCAATACATCTAAATATTACTTTTAAAAAATTGCATATTTTTAGGTAAAAGTGAATAAACTTCCACCCCTATTAGTTATTTGTGGTTAGACCTTCTCAGCTTGCAACCCTACACTTCTCTTGATGGAAATATTCGGAGAGAACCACTCTCAGCATCACCAAAGGAGTGATCTTTGGGCCTTTTTGTAGCATGTGTGGTACTCAACACGGACCTCTCAATGGCACAAAAAGATATACTGTAGCAATTAAATTCCTTAAATAAGTATAGAATGAATTCCATTGGTCCATATAGTCTCCATCAAATATCTCCACACATTCAACAAATTTGCATAACTACGCATTTTTAGAAATATTTCCAACTTAGGATTTTCCTTGAAAGGATGCATCTACTTGTGCTAGAATGAAAGTTAATATGAGCTAGCCTTCTTTCTAGTAGACATTGACTTTCCTTCACAATGCAATATGGTTGTTAGCAATACATTTGTGTTTTTTTTACTAGAGGAATCAACAATTAGGTTGATTTCATAATCACGTGACACAAGGTCAATTCATACTGCTACCATTATACTTCTAGGTGCCTATGTATGTCCCTCCTATAGGAATAGGCTAATTGGGGAATTTGAACCTTGAATCCCATAGTTTACATAACTTTTATCACAATAATTGCCAATTTACCCCCTCATGTGTTGCAATACACTTGTGCTTACAAACATGGAAAAACAACGTTTTGTTAACTTGGAGGGATGATTCTAAGTAGTTTCACAATGAATTTGAATATAGTGTGAAAAGATGAAATGTAGAAAATTAGATATCATTTTGAAGATACAATTTTTTTAAATAAATTTGTGTATGGCTATGTGAAATTTCAGTTTGTAAAATATATTGTTTATGTTCCATTAATATAGGTGGTGAGTATCTAAATGAAGAAATTTCCTTTAAAAAAAAAATTGTACAATTGTGAAGAATGGGTCATTCTCGTGCAAAACTATTTTTTCAAAATTTTTAATATTAATTCTATTAATTTTTGTAAAATTATGAAAGTCGTTATAGTCTTGAAATTTCAAGGTTGTGCCTTAGTGTAATGTATGGAAGTCTTAACATAATCAAACACTTTTTATTTTTATTTTTAAGTTATAGAACTCGGCTTGTATTAGTGCAAGTATAATATTTTCTAAAAACGGGTAAGACAATAAAAAGTTGTAGCAAAAATAAACGAATAAAAATGTATGTATTTAATATTTTGATGTAGGTCAAGACAAGAATATGTGTGTGTGTGTGTGTGGAATCTACATTGTCAACTCTACATATGGATTCATGATAATGTTTTCTAATAATGGCTAAGTTAGTAAAGGAATAAAAGATGTATGTATTTTAATATTTTGAATAGGTTGAGACAAGAATAAATTAAAAATAGTCTTTCTATCACACACACAAAGGGGAATCTACATAGTAGACTCTATATTTGTGTGTAGTTTTATTACCGATGGATTTTTGTAGATTGTACAAACTTATAACATGAAAAAAAGAGATTTGAGAACCATTTTAAATGGAGGTTTTAATGTATTTACAACCATAACCTATAAAGATTGTCATTTGGAACCTAATTCAAACCAACCAAATTAGCAGTTGTGTATTTTGTATTTATTTATCCCACCAAAAATAATTTGAATTAAAGGAGTGCACAAATGTTATAGAGTGTGTGTGTGCATTATAAAGTGCTTGTGTATTCTTAAAATGCACGTGTTATTATGAGTAAATTTTTTTACCAATGTATATCTTTCACTTCCAAGTGGGGATATTAGTGACATTAAGATGATTTGAGCATTAGGTAAATGTATTAGGGTCCTTGACACAGTGAGGGAAGGAAATTTGGTCCTTACAACATAAAGTATGGTTCTAGCTATCAAGGTCCAAGAACAACCCCTCAAACCACCAAACATGACCTCCAAATGATATCTTTGGCCTTTGAATGGAGATATTGGTGACATTAGGAAAATTTCAACAATATGTATTAGTCTTAGGGACTTTAAAATGGTTTGTAAAGAAATCACAAGACTTGGGCTATAAAGGAAGCTTCTAAACATATAGATAAAGAAAAATGACTAAAACTACCAGAGAGGACATCCTTATCTTCCAAGTACATACATGGAAATTTTTTAGTATTTTGAGTGCTAGTTATGGGTCTTGAGGCCCTTGACACGGTTATAGGAGAAAACATAGTGATTGGAATCTAAAGTAATCATTTTGGAATGCATGGCTATGAAACATTCCTTGAACCACCACATAAGACCTCTCAAGCTTATCCTTTCCTTTGAGAAGGCATATGGTGCCATTATGAGATTTTTTATAGTAAATACATGAGCCTTTGGTATTTAAACATCTTTGAAGGAGAAAACCTAGGTCTTACATGATAAAAGAATATTCTAAGCATTAAGGTTCAAGAACAAGACCTTAATACACCACATATGATCTCTTAAGCATATATGCGCGCTCCAATTGGGCATATTAACAATACTAGGAATTTTTTATAACTAGGTATGGGTTTGGGTGCCTTGGACATGTTTAGTGGAGAGGGTCATGAATTACACCTCAAATGACCATAGATGACCTCTCGAGAGGATCGTTGGCCTTAAAAAAGGGATAGATGCATCATTAATATATATTGAGCACTAGGTATTGGTATTGTGCCCTTGGACATGATTAGGATTTAGGCCTTAAAGGAAACTTCTAGGCCTCTAAAGCCAAGAACAACATGTTGAACCACCACAAAGGAGTTTTGCAAAGTATCCTTAATATCTAGATAGGGATAATTAGCATTACAAGGTTTATAACTTTAAGTATGAGCCTTTAGACCCTTAATATGATTAGGGTATTACACTCAAGAGTTAAGTCCTAAAGGAAGCTTCAAGAATATTAGGCCCAAGAATGACACATTGAAATGACTTATTTAGAGCATCTTTACTTCTAACAGGGTGTATAAGTATTATTAGTAGTTTTGAGCATTAGGTATGGATATTAGGGCCTTGGACATGGTTAGGGGAGGAAACATGGACCTTAGTACCTAAAGGAAGCTAATATCCATAAAGGACCCAAAAGGATGCCTCAAATAGTTGCATGGGGCCTCCTAAGGGTGTCCACAACCTAAGATTGAAAATCCCAGTGACATTAGGTGGTTTTCAATAGTAAGTATGTATCTTAGGGCTCTGGAAATGATCTAGGGAAGGCAACCATGCATAGGTCCTAAATAAAGGTTTCAAGCATCCAAAACCATGAACAATGCCTTGAACCACCACACATGAACTCTCAAATATATCCTTGGAATTTAAGAAAGGAAGTTAGATCCCTCACTAGGTTTTGAGCATTAGGCATAACTCTTAATAGTGTGATATGATCAAGAAGGAATTCCAAGCCTTACTAAAAAAAAAATCTTCTATGTATCTAGGGATAAACATGAGACCTCAAACCATCACACTCGACCTCTAGATACTTTAGGCAGCTTTTAGGGCTCAAGGTTCATGAATTCACCTCAAACCACTATAGATGACCTCTCAAAGGGATCTTTGAATTTCAAGTCGGGATATGGGCATTGTTAGGAGATTTTGGGCATTGGGTATGGGTATTAGGTTCTTGGACATGATTAAGAGTGGAAACCTAGGCCTTAGGTCCTAAAGGAATATTTTAGGAATCAAGGACCCTTCTAATGTATCCTTATTCTCTGGATGGGTGTTGTCAAGATTATGAGGTTTTGATCAATAAATATGAGTACTTGGACCCTAGATATGGTTATTGGAAAAAATATAAGATTTAGTCCCTAAAGGAAGCTTATGGGCATCTAAGGCCCAGAATGACACTTTGAACCACAATAACGTCTTAAGGGAATGATTTGCCTCTAGTTAAGTAAATAGGTACCATTTGTATTTTTAAGTGCTAACTATGGGTCATAGAGCCCTAAACATAGCCAAGGGATGAAACATGATTCTTAGGCCTTAAAATAAGTTTCTAGCTATCCAAGGCCAAGTAGAATGCCTTAAACAACCACACATGGTCTCTTGAGGTTATTCTTGGTATATTATTGGGAATATTGGTGCCATTATGTGGTTTTGAGCAATAAGCATGTGTTTTAGGGCCCTTGAAATGATATATGGAAGAAGGTCATGCCTTTTGTTATCACTCGGCAAGTTTTCTTGGTTATGAAAAAAAATCCATAAGGTGACATTTTGAAACCAAGCTTGTAGATTGAAGGCTAACCCCTTCAATCCAGAGAGGGCCTTCTCTGATAACATAATCACTAAGCTTAGCAACTAGTTGTGTCTTGAAATAATGGCTAGATCTTAAGTAGGGTTTTTGGATTTTGAATGTGATGGTTGGGATGAAGCAATTAATCCATTGGGAAATGGGGTCAATAAATCAAGTTTTAGATGTAGCTACCAAGATCTTGACTATATGAATCAAGAGGGACAAAGGTAGGATAGATGACAAATTGTAGACATATCAAACATCATATGAATGATAGTAGAATGAGAAAAAAATCTGTTATAGCAGGGCATGAAACATGAATCTTGTAAGATTTAGGATAAATAGTGCAGATGTCTAAATCATATGAACCAGAGCATTAAACTAATGAATCATGTCACATAATATCATTTAAACACTAGAAGATGGCAGATACATGATATCACATAGAAAGGAAACTATGAGAGAAGACAATAATTGAGCGTCATCCCATGATTTATGTACCATGAAAATATTATCCTAGTCCTCTTGTCACTTTGAAAAGATGATTATTTTGATCAAACACACAAAAAAAAAAAAAATACTTTGTTTCAAAGTTCAACCCTTCTTCCTTCTTTTTCATTCATTATATAGCAAAAATACATAACTCTGAGATCCACAATGTTTGGGAAAGTATTAATTACACTAACCATCAAGATACAAAAAGAAATAGATCTGAAAAACATCTTCATCCATATTTAGTCTGATCCCCAAGTCGAATTTGATGAGGTGGCCTTCAGCTATTAACTTGGCATTTTTATAGGAAACAAAATTTTGAAAAATCTGGGAATTTTTTGAAAAATATGTTTTAAATATGCATTTTTATCTCCCAAACCGTGATATATTTGTAAAAACTGAAAGAGGTTTTTAAATCATCTCATTCTCCACAAAAGCCTCTTTCATATTTCTAAAATTCATCTTCATATTCTCAAAAACGACGCCCAAAGTGGATGGCTAAAATAGGAAATAATTTAATATTTAAATCCTGAAAAATAGGTTTGCAAATATTCTTTCATATCCTTCAAGCCGCACTAGTTGGGTAAAAAATGAGAGAGGATTATTTAAATTGGTATGTTACCAACAAAATATCTTATTTTTTTACAAATTCATCTCCATATGTTCGGAAACTGCGTTTGAAAATAGTTGCTAAAACAGGAAAATAACATAATTACAAAATCTAGAAAAATAGGCCTCAAAGGTTCCTTTGTAATTTCCAAACCATGAAACATGTTACAAAATTGGAGGTTTTTGTAAATAATATGGTTCTAAACAAACACCTCATTTGGTTTTTTTGAATTAAGCACAAGCTATTTTAAATATGTGTTTAAACATAGTAACTAAAACAAGAAAAATGTTGGAAACTGCCATTAGGGGAATTTTGAGGTCTAAAATGGGTCTCCTAAGGAAATTATAAAATAATAGTGGAAATAATAAAATAATATTAGATTACATCATTAAATTTTAGAGGGAAAAAAGGAAAAACTAATTTTTCAACTCATATTTTCAACTTATATCCTAATGGGTTTACTCAAATTTCGAGTAGCAACATTCGTTGGATGCAAAATTTGATTCCTCATCCAAGGAGTACCCATGTTGCATACTTTCGATGGAACCTACTACACGAAAAATGAGAAATATATGAAAATCATGATTGCAATCATGTTTTTTCATGTATTTCTCATTTTTCGTGTAGTAGAGTCCATCAAAAGTATGCAAGATGGGTACTCCTTGGATAAGGAATTAAATTGTGCATCCAATGAGTAATCGCGCTAGAAATTTGAGTAAAACCTTAGGGCGATAAGTTGAAAAAATAGTTTTATTATTTTATTATTTTATAATCTTTTTACTTTTTTACTTCAAAAATGGCGAATCATCCCCCATGGTTGACATCATTATAACAGCCCTGGGGAAAAGTTCATGTAATAAAGGTTAATAAACGCAAAATAAAACCACGGTTAAGGGACACTTATTCCAAATTGAATGTTGGGCAAAGATATGCTAGTGGTCATCACTGGATGTGTGTTTTGGCTAAGGAAGATTAGCAAAGGCTAAGGTGAAAAGGCATCTTGGCACATTTATTTATGAAAATAATGGAAATTAGGAAAAAAAGGAGGTGAAAGGTCACAGGTTGCATGTGAGGAGGAAAATAATGGGAAAATAAATAAATTAGAGGCCTCATCCATAAAAAGGCTTTTGAGGACCAATTCATGGCTTTTGTTAGTTCAACCTTTTGTGAGTTCAAGTTTGGAGCTCTCCCATTATTCTCTCTCTCTCACTCTTGGTCACTTAGAGTTTTCTTAGAGCACTCTAGTTTGGAGCAAGGAAAGGAAAAGCAAGCAAAGGAAAGGAAGGTAAGCAAGGAACAAGGAAAGGAAAGCAGGATCAAGCAGCTTCAATAGGAATACTTGCAAGTAACCTTTTGCATGTGTGATTTCGTAGTTGGTTTGGACATGCATGGCTTTGCATGTTGGTGTGTGGTTCTCTTGTTGTCGGTGGCATGGTTTTGTCGAGTTATGACAGTGGATTTAAGCATAACCTAGCCTTTTTCCAAATGCCATGGTATGTTGGGATGTTTATTTCGGTTTTTGAGCTTTTGTTTGCTGGATGGATTTCAGAATCTGGGCTGAAGGTGGTCTCAAGGTTCATTCCCAAAGGCTTAGAAATCCCTTAACCGATTTTGTTGGGATACACGGTAAATCCTAAGGGAGCAGTCTGAGTTTAGGGCCTAGTGATATGAGTTTGGATTGCGGTAAAGCCTGAGAGACAAGGAGATGGAAAATTACTCTAGGATAGTGATGGATTCTAGATGGCATTCCAAGTTCTATTTGGTTGTGGTCAGAGCACCGGTTTTGGTGTGAGCACCGTTTGATGAGGGTGGAGGTGGTTTAACCTCTGGATTCCCTTGGTTGTTCCTAGATTGGTTGTTCTATGAGATCCCACATTCATACTTGGAATATGGCACGGGGGTGACTGGCTGAAAAAGGGATTTGGTTCAACAATGTCTATGTTCGGGTGGTACAAGGAAATCTCGAACCTGGTCAGATTTGCGTATGATTAATAAAAGCTAAGTTCTCCACTAATTTATATGTGGATTTAATGGTTGTCATATCTATGATATTTATATGGTTTTATGTTGGTTACAAGCATGGTTGAATGATTGGTTCATGTCATGGTTATTTCATGTATTTTACTTGTAATTGTTAAATGGATGGATGAAAGACCTAATTGATGATGTAGTAGTTCAATGGAGAAGGAGGTGATCCTTCTGGCTATGTTTCATAAGTTCTTTCAGTGATTTATGCATTATGTTGTATCCTATACCCATAGGTTGCATTGATGCTAAGTGTTTGATAGAATGTCAGTTCCTGTTGGGGATGCCCAGGCCTAGTCTTGAGGGTGATTATTGATTGATCAACATTTCTATTATGCTTTTAATGAATTCTGGAAGTTACAAGAAGTTTTGGGTAGAGGCCAGGATTCTGGGCTAGAAAAGTGGCTTAGATCTCAAGGTCGTTGGCACAGAACTAGCAATTTTGGTCCATAGTCACTGGCAGGTAGGCCTGTGATAGCAACCTTGGGTTTCTGGTCACTCCCTTGCCCATAGCATGAGAGCGACTATGGCTTAAGAGCTACAGAATAGAAGTGGGACCCAAGATAGGTTGTCTGGCTGGTTGTCTTATCTCCTAAGGGTTCCGTTGTTGATGTTGGATGACTGTGTGTGATATTTCATCGATTCCACTTCCTTAAGGTGACAGATAAGGTCGAATATGATCGTAGTAGAATCTCTCCTCATGTTTACCCTAGTTGGCATGGTTACTTTGGGTAGACCTAGGGGGGGTGTTACAGATTGGTATCAGAGCATGGTTGCACTGTCTTTGGGTCACATATGGTGCTACAGATATGGGGGAATGTTTTGGTCATGCATGCATGTCAGTTCCGTGTGTGGCTCTTACACTTGTGTTCCATGTGCTTGTTGCACTACATCATATTGATCATGGTCGTAGTAAGGTTATCAGGAGGAGCTTGATGTCAATTTTATGGAATGCATTGTCATGAGTATATGACTGGTTATACAATTATATGTAGCTTGATTACATCCTTGTACATTGGGTTGCATTCTTGGTTATTTGATTACATGCATCAGTCTTGTAGGTTGATTACAAAAATTGATCACTTATGCTCGACTACATGCGGTTATGCATATGAGTAGTTGATTAGGCATTTCTTATGCAAGTGGATAGTTACATGAGGCAATGTGTATACTGCAGTAATGGTTGTTATCATGCATGAGGTCATAGCATGCATTGTTGATATGGCCTTGCATTTATGACTGGACCCTAGTTAGGACGATGGTTATGCATTGATGCACTTATCGATATATGTATATATGTTATTATGGCTATGTTGTACATGCATCACGTTGATTTGGTGATCTTTTAGATAAGGTATCCTCCCCGATTTATGCTAAGATATGTTGATTTATGGTGATTTGGTTTAGATAACATAGTATGTCATGCAGGAAAGAGATCATAAAGCTAGAAAGGTGGTAGACTACATAGAATCTCCCTATGAATCAAATGGGCAGCGTGGTGTGGGGCACTCTTCTAACTTGGAAGACATGTTAAGAAGCCTAAAGGAAGAAATAAGGAGTTTCAAAGTATACAATGACAAAATCATGCAGGTACAAGAGAAACAAGCAGAGGTGAATGTGATATTACTTTAGAGTTTGTTAGATTTATAGCGACAGGGACCTCTTTGGATCAACCATGGACCTGAGGAAAGAACTAATGGGTCATATGGGAGCAAGTATCATAGTAGACATAGGTTAGATAGATTTGATGCTATCAGAGATGGTAGGATGTTGGTCAATCTGGATAGGAGGAGTGATATACATAGGTATTACTCTAGTTATGGTTCTGATAGACATCATGGTCTTCATCATTATCATCCATACAGGAGGAATGATAGGGGATACTTGAGGGATGAGTTCAATAAGGAAAAGCCACCTACCTTTGATGGAGAGATGAAGAAATCGCAAGATGCGGAGGCGTGGTTGCTTGGCATGAGGAAATTATTTAGATTGCATGATTATTCAGAAAACATGAAAGCAAGGATAGCCCTTTTCAGTCTCAAAGGTAAAGTGGATATTTGGTGGGAAGATGTGAAGAATTTCAAGGACATACATGAGGATGATTTGACTTGGCATTTGTTTGAAAGGCTCTTCAAGAATAAATACTTATCTGAGAGGTATTATGATGACAGAGCTAAGGATTTTTATGAGTTGCAGATGGGTTCTATGACAGATGAGGAGTATACTAGCATATTTTTGGAGTTGTTGAGATATGTGCCTTACCTTAGAGAGGAGAAGCCCAAGATTCAAAGATTCATTAGTGGATTTCCAGTTGCATATAGATACCAGATTGAGTTCGATGAGCTTAGATCGTTGGAGGAGGCCATTCGAAAGTTGAAGCATTATTATGAGTAGTCGAAGCACAAAGTTGAGTCAAAACATGACTTGAAGAGAAATGACAAAGCTAAAGAAAAATGGCCACCAAAGGGAGGAATACCTCAAGATGCAAGTGAGAAAGAAAATGTAGTTCCTTACAAGAGATTCAATATAGTTAAGAAGGGACATGGAGAATAGCAGGCTAGAGGCAGTGGTAGGGAACCATTGCAGTGTTGGATATGTGGTAAGGATCATTGTAAGATGGATTATTCGTAATATCAGCGTGGTGGTAGACCCTAGATCTACAGTGCTCGGGAGGCGCATACAATTGGTGATGTTGGTCATAGAATTCCTCGAATTTATGCAGTTGTGGACAACAGCCAGGCAGTTCATCAGACATCGATCATTGATATGGACGATAAGCTTTGAGATCAAGTTGTTTCTATTTTGATTGATTCTAGATCTAACTATAATTATATTAATCTTGACCTGCTAGATAAGTGTGGTTTGAGAAAAGAAGTGCATGCAACATCTTGGTTGGTATAGTTGGCTATAGGTATAAAGAAGCGAGTTCACCATTGGATAAGAACTTGTGCATTTGAGTTAAATGGTATGCCCACAACAGCACATTTGAATGTATTTCCATTGGGATCGTATAGTATGTTGTTGGGCATGGATTGGTTATATTTTCATAGAACCAAGGTAGACTATTATGAGTCATGACAATCCATTGAATGTGTTGATGACAATGGGGAACCAAGAGTCTTGCAGGGTAAGAAGAAATCCACATCAGTTAGGACGGTGACAGTTATGCAAGCAAAGTGTAGTTGCAAGAAAGGGTGTATGTTATTTTCAATGCACATTTCTAGTGAGAAGGGTAAGGAGGTTGAGGATGCATATGTGTTGATCGGGTACCCATTTTTGCAGCGGTTTTAGGATGCATTTGCTAAGGACATTACAAAGTTTCCACCGTATAGGGAGGTAGACTTTTCTATTGAGTTAGTGCAAGGGACAGCTCCAACATCAAAACCACCTTACAAGATGAGCACACCTGAGTTGGTTGAGTTAAAGCTACAGTTGAAGTAAATATTGGAAAAGGGACACATTAGGCCAAGTGTATCACCTTGGGTGCACCAGTATTGTTTGTGAAGAAGAAAGATGTAACTCTCATATTATACATTGACTACAGGCAATTGAACAAAGTGACCATCAAGAATAGAT